>CABHPR010131211.1:0-11646 GCA_902168415.1 Peromyscus melanophrys | reverse complement strand
AGAGAGAGAGAGAGAGAGAGAGAGAGAGAGAGAGAGAGAGAGAGAGAATATCAAGCTAGGCTCTACATTCTAAAGGTTACATGACCCTATCAAACAGTGCCACCAACTGGGGACCCAGTTCACATACATGAGCCTATGGGGACATTTTATATTCGAACCATAACAGTAGAAGACCTTCAAAGACAGAAGATAATCTCCATAAAGACAGAAGTTCAGGCACCCCAATAGTAGGTAATTAGGATACTCTGGGGTGAGCTTTTGCTTGAGTGATCCTACACGGGTCACCAGCCATCAGCTAGTATCTGTCCTGTCCTGTCTTGTTTCTCTTTTATCACAATCCCCCTCGATGGTTTCTAGAAAGAGATCACATATAAACTACCAGCACTCAAATTCTTACCTGTCACACATTATCTTACCAGGAATTGAAAGATAACATTTCTTGGCTAAGTTTATCCAGCTAACTAGTATCAGAGCTTGGATCATCTCTTCCTCTTCTACCACTACTCTTGGGTAAAATTCAGGAGCCAAAATAGGCTACCCCCCTCTCAGCATACGGTAGAAGTTCTCTGTAATCTGGTGGATTCAGAAAGTCAGCAAATGTAGGTCAAGGGGGCAGGTGGGCTGAGAGGGGCTTTTGCATCTTCTCCCTGGACCAAGTCTACGACTCCAAAGGGTAACATCTGAGTAGCGTCTCATTCCCAGGCATAGAAGACAGAAACTTCTGGAAGCAATAGACTTGCTCTTGTGTGAGATGGTCTACAGTATGCAAAACCAGGTACAAAGCAGGTGTGTGGACAGAGCTACTTCCTTTGTCAATGTGCTGAGAAGTCCAGGAAAATCTCTTTGGCTTCTCTGAACCTCAGCTTCCCCAAAAACATGGAGTTAAGGCCTTCCTAACCAACCCCAAGCCATTGCTATGAGGTGCTGCCAAGAAAATTCTAAGTTTAAGCACTGCACAAACCCAAGATGCCAAGGAAAAAGATGACCTTTTGGCTCCAGAGCTCACTCAGTGGCTCAGTGGAAGAAGACTGTAGGGGTTTGCCACTGTCCCTGTAACAGATGCAAGCTTGGGTTCGGTGGCTTAAAACACACATTTAGTTTTATAGTTCTTGGAGGCAGGCACTGGAAATCAGTCTAGGGCTAAGGTTCATGGAAACTTGGTTCTTTCTGGAGGCTCTAAAAGATGCTGGCTCCACTATCTGGCCATTTCCAACTTCCAGAGGCCACCTGAAGGGCCGCTTCACTGCCCCTTCTTCATGGCCCCCTCTCTGCTTCCAATATCAAACCTCTTATTGCAGACACTAGGTCTCCTCTGATAATCCAGGGTGCTCCCATCACCCTAAGATTGCCAACTTCATCTACCTGCAGTGTCCCTTTTGTCACGGAAAGTAACACAATTCTAGACTCTGGGTATTAGGAGGTGGAAATCTCACATGTATGTGTGTGTGTGGTTGGTGGGGGCGGGGAGGGGCTCTGCGATGATGCCTGTTCTCCAGTAGAGCAATTCATTTAATCACCTCCAGAATGTGTCCTGGCCCAGCCTTCCAAGAGTCTAATCACATCCCTGTGGCATCCGACTTTTTGTGCATGTCTATCGAACACCTTGCTGTCTGTCAGCACCTGCCTATCCACCTGCAGGCTTCGGTTGGCATGCTATACTCTGGCACAGGTATGTCCTACCTGTGCACAGGGCAGATGAAGGAAGCGGGGGTGGGGGGAGCGGGGAATCAGCACTTTAACCATGGGAGGAGCCTTCACTGATGCCTGATAGGGCTGGGTAGATCAATGCCTCAGCTGTCCTGACCCTTGAGTGGGATAACTGGAGCTCATTCTATCCTGCCCCCCAGAACTCTCTACAGGGACAGGCAGCCATCAGCTAGTATCTGTCCTGTCCTGTCTTGTTTCTCTTTTATCACAATCCCCCTCGATGGTTTCTAGAAAGAGATCACATATAAACTACCAGCACTCAAATTCTTACCTGTCACACTTCTTGCTAATATTTCTTCTTATAAAAAATATTGCCGGGCTTTGGTGGCGCACGCCTTTAATCCCAGCACTCGGGAGGCAGAGCCAGGCGGATCTCTGTGAGTTCGAGGCCAGCCTGGGCTACCAAGTGAGCTCCAGGAAAGGTACAAAGCTACACAGAGAAACCCTGTCTCGAAAAAACAAAAAAAAATATTATTTTATGTACATGAGTATTTTGCCTGCATGTATGTTTGTGAACCTTGTAGGTATGAAGGCCAGAAGAAGGTGTCTGATCCCCTAAAACTGTTACAGACAGTTGTAAACTGCCATGTGGATGCTGGGAATCAAACTTGGGTCCTCTGCAAGAGAATCCAGTGCTCTTAACTTCTGAGCCATCTATTCTGACCCTTGCTAATAGTTTTTACAGACCTCATCCATGTTATCTTCCTGCTTGAAGAGTCCGTTTTGTCTCGTACCCACCTATTTACCTTTCCAAGGCTTCCTCTTCTCCAGAGTCTCCCATTTGTGCACAAGCTTCTTCTCTTCCTGCCCATTTGAAGAGGTCCCAAGAGGTAACTGAGGTAGTAGATAATTGGAAGAGATAGCAGGGCATATAGACAAAAGCAGAGAATTCTGAAGAAGCTGGAATATGTATGTTGAAGTCTCCTTCACTAGTGATAAATTGAGTCATGACATACAAGTTACTCAATCATCTAAACCTCAATGTAAGGATAGTACTAGAACCTCCCTAGGATCACAGTGAGTGACAGACTTTAACCCAGATGACCTTCTAAGACCTGACCATGGTAAGAAGCTCCTCTAAATAATAGCCATTAGTGATCTCTTTAGCAAGTTAGTAAGCAATATGTTCAGAACATTTGGGTAACTTGTTCATTGGGGTGTGTGTCGGGGGAGGGGGCTGAGACAGGGTTTTTCTGTGTAGCTCTGGCTGTTCTGGAACTCACTCTGTAGACCAGGCTGGCCTCGAACTCACAGAAATCTACCTGCCTCTGCCTCCCAAGTGCTGGGATTACAGGTGTGCACCACCACTGCCTGGCGTTTTTCAGGTACCTTTTTCATTTGCTGGTCAAGCTTAGATGAAAACAGTTGGTTTTGTTGAGAGCTCAGGCACACTTTGTTTTAGAATGTAAGGTATTTGAGAGCAGAGCTCAGTCTGTGCTATCCATCTCAGTACAGCCTCAACACCTTCAGCAGTGAGTTGGCATTTGACCATGCTTTAAAACCAACTACATGAGTGGCAGCAAAAGCAACCACATCGACAATGGAAGGGGCATGGACTGCTCAGGAAAGAGGCAGGCAGCCTCTCCAGTAGTTATGCACAAAGCTCATCTGATGCCCGACAGAGCAGGTGGAGTGGGCAGGCCTGGAGGTTCCCAGCAGCTGGGAAGCCCTGGGCAGCACTTACAGCCAATTTTGTCTTCCGGAGCTGTGATAGACAGAGATGTACTGCTCAGATTCTTCTTCAAGGAAGGGCTTCGCTGGCCAGCTGTGAGGAGCATAGTCTACAGACAGCCTCCAGCTGTCAGCTCCTCTGCTGAGGCACCTCTGCTGCTGAGAGCTGTCTGGCCCCTGGTCGTACGTTCTTCTGGGGTGGTCTTGGTCCTGTATCTGAGTGTGTGTGTGTGTGTGTGTGTGTGCGCGCGCGCGCGCGCGAAGACTCAGCTATTTCTGCCTAATGCGAGAGTTTCTATGGGCAATGCTGTTACAGAATACCGGGTGGGTCGGTCAAGTCTTATGCAGCAGCATATGACAGCAGTTCCTTGCCTTCCCCTGTCCCTACTGGCAGCCCCCACTTCCGTCAACCTCTGTCCACTGTGCTTCTTCCCCTGCTATCCACAGGTGTGGGCTCCAACAGTCTTCTATCATACATTCCACCTCTGCTTCTCAAAGTCGCAAGCTGGAGACAGGAACAAAGGTTTCACTTCTTTCCATGTTTGAGTGAATGCTTAAGGCTCTCTTTAAAGTTCAGGGACCCAGAGCCACATTGCCTTTTTCCTTTCTGGGAGTTTAATTCCTCAGGGGTGTTATGGATCTTGATTGCAGCCTGGAATGTTTGGAGCTCTGTGTCCTATTGCCCAGACAAACAAGGGCTGTTTAACTTCCAACTCCACTTAGAATAGTAAAATTTAAAAACCTCATTAATACAGACTGTTCTTCTTTGGAATTTGTGATGATTCAGAGAGGTGCCCAACGAGCGTTTGTTTATTTTCACGTTATCAGGGAAGAGGAGTTTGTGGAGCAGAGAACATCAGCAAGATGCTAAAGGAATTTTTCTCCAACTTTACAGAGGGGAAACACCTCCCAGCACTTTAGACACAGTTTACAGGCCCCAGATCCACACAGAATTCTTCTCAGTTCATTAACACCGAAAATAACAGTCGTTTGGGGCAACCCATTGGTGGTCTCTTTGGCACATCTCCCTGGACTTGTCTGTCCTTCAACACTGACCAAATTCCTAGTCTCCAGCTCCTTGCCCTCCCCCAGCCCTACTCACAGCCCCCACCTCTGCTGACCCCTGTCCACTGTGCTTCCTTCCTTCCCTCTCACCATCTTGCTTCACAGACTCCATCTCTGTTTTCTCAACTTTTGTTTCCCAAAGGCATGGCCTTCAGACAGGGGAACATGCCCTAGGTCCCATAGGCTATATCAAGAAAGCAAGATGTTCTCAAGGGGTTTACAGTAGCCATCAATGCTATATCTGCATCAAGCTGGGGTGTAGCTCATTGGTAGAACACTTGCCTGGCAATGCCCTAGATTTGATCCCTAGTACCACAGAAAAGTAGAAGCAACACTTGCTTTCCCTTTCTTGTCAAACATTTTAAAACACTTTCTAAATACAGCCAAAGGAATCGCCTGATCAAGGAGACACATGCTTATTGTGGTACTCTTCATAATACCCAAGATATGGAATCAGTCTGGGTGCCCAGTAATAGAGAAATGAATAAAGAAAATGAGAAGCTATTGGCAATTGATGGCTATGGGAAGGGAGAATCATTGTTCTTTCGGGATGTGACTGAGAGGCTACCCACATTCCAGTACCTACACCCATGCACATATAGGCAGAACTAAGTGGACTCAGTGGATTCAAAAAAACAGACAGCCCATGAAATTGGAAGGGGAAAGTCAGGGAAGAGCCATGGGAGGAGCCGGAAGGGAAGGAAGACGGGCATATTTGTCCAAAACACATTATTTGCATGTATGGAATTCTCAACCACAGAAAATGGGATATAATGTAATTTTCGTGAACTAGATAGAATTGGAGATCGTCATACTAAACTAAAGACATCAGACTCTAGAAGAGAGCTATCTCATGCACTCTCTTGTGGAGTCCCACGAAGGTAGGATTGTTTGCGGTGGGGCAAGGAGGCAGGAGAGGGTACCTGAGATGTACACGAGGTGCTTGAACAAAAGTGCCAGTACAAAACCTCCCATTTTATACAATGAACACACACCGACAGCAGGTGCTTTCTGGGAGGCTGGGGCAGGAGGACTGCCATGAATTTGAGGCCAGCCAGGGTGCTATTCTGGTAAGAAGACTCTGCCTCAAAAAAGCAAGCAAAAAAAAAAAAAAAAGCTATCTAAACATCTAGCCCCTGCCTCCAGCTTGGGATATGCTAATTATACAGTAAGTCCTTGTCAAATGAGAGAATTTGAAATTGGCTTGACAGCCTGAGGTCACTGGTCACCCAGGGCTGGTGCCATTTACTCCTTGGAGCCCCAGCAGGTAATATGCTCATGACTCCATGGTGTTGCTGGAGTGCTCTCCACGCCCAACAGCGAGCTCTCGGCCAGCTGCAGCTCACATCACAGAGGAAATTCTCACCTGCCACAATTTGCTGTGATCTCAAGCTTTCCGAGAAAGGGCCCCCTTTAAAATGGCAACCATGACCTTGGCTCTTTGTGATTTCTGGGGACAGAGCTGGCTGGGTTTCTGGCCTGCGGCTCAGCCTGCAGGCACCCAGAACTTCCAGACAATTACAGTTCCCCTGGAATTGCCCTCACTCCTGATTGCTATTGGTTAATTACAGAAATCTAGGCTCCAGACTCTATTACCCACCCACATGTCACATCCGATGTCACTAACGAGTTCTCAGCAGCACAGGATTTGGGGATGTGTGTGGCAATGTTAAATTTGATGCACTACCAGTGCCAGTGTGCCTCTCTCTACAGAGAGGGGTTCCCTTTCTCCCTTGTGACTTTTCAGCCGTGGCAGTGCAAAGCCTGAGCTCTGCCGGCTGCAATCCTATAAATTTCATAGTGTCACCCATGAGGTTTTTACCTTTGTGATGCCGCCTCCAACTTTTGATTCCGCTAGCAACCTCTTCTCATCCAAAAGCCCGAAACCCTCCTTAAACTCTAACTAGTATTGGTCTGGGGGAGATAGTCCTCTCATTTAGCAAAGCAGACTACGGAAACAGGCCTAGAGAGACTTGTCTAGCCAAAATTGAGTTTATTGCCTTTAGTTCAGTTCCACAGGAGCCTGACAGCAATCTAGGTGCTTTAGAGACAGTAGACAGACGTAAGCTTGAGTGGTATTGTCGTGCTGGACAAACAAAACAAGACACTGATACCATTTGCAGGAGCACACACTTCATTCAGGGGACACTCAATGAGTCAGTTATGATAAAGACTAGCCACTGTAACATAAAGCCCCCTTTAGTGCTATGACTCACCAGCCATACTTCATTTGTTCCACATGTGACAGGCCTGGGGTCAATAGCTCAGCTCTGTAGATGGTTGTTCTGGAATCTAGGAGGCCATGTTTTTGTGCTATGGCATTGTGCTCATGATAAAGTCAAAGCCAGGCTAGGACCACACTTGGGTTCTAGCTTTTAGTAAGTAAGGTAAAGGAGACAAGTGACTCCAAAAGTAAGTGTGACAATGTACACACACACACACATACACATACAACACACACACACACACACACACACACACACACACACACACACACACACACACCACATTCTACCAGGGAAAATTTGATGCATGACCACGTATACCTGCAAAGAAGGGTGGCAATGTCACTTTTATAAGTCCAGAAAAAAAGGATAGGTTTGGGGAAACCTTCGCTGGTCTCCCCTAACTTTCTACTATCTGCTAGTGATTTCTGTGCCTACAGCAGAGATCAAGAAGATGGGGGTGCTGACCTCAGAGAGCTTACATTCCAGCAGGCAGGAGACAAATTAATGACTTCTGTAGCATGGGGCAGGATGGAATCCAGATCTGACCCCAGGGCCTGTGCTCCTAAGCACTGTGCTCTTCGAGTCCCAGACTTCAAAGCTGTGTCCTTGCCAAAGCTCTTATGCTTAACATTGGCCAAAGATTTGTGCCAAGCTCAGGATAAAATCCAGATTTTGTTAGCAGCACCTTGGGAGAACTGGCCCCTGCCTGCCTACATAGCTTACATTTGTGAGCAGACTCCTTTCAAGTTCTTGGCTTCAGTCGTGATGGACTACTTACGGTTTCCTGAAAACAGATCATGCTTTCATCTTTTTGTGCCTTTGCCCCAAATTGTCCCTTTGTTTATAACACCTGCACTACCCCTAAATGATGTCTGACGCCCTCTTTCCATCACTTCACCTCAACCCACTGTGTTCACCTGCCCCCGTCCACACCGGGTGCATTTCTGTGAGGCCACAGACAATGTTCCTGAAAAGGCTCAGGCTTGGGAACCAGGCAGGTCTGCACCATGCTCAAATTTCGCCCACTCTGGCTGTGTGACTTTGGAGAGGTATGGCACTTTTCTACCTGGAGAGAATGCATGAGAGGGGGAACTGGGTGGAAACAGCTCTGTAGTCAAGGCCTGGAACAGAGCAGATGCTCAACAAAGGGTGGTAACTGTGTTGCTGTTGTATGGCTCCAGCCCCTAAGAGATGCAGAATTGCCCCAGCATGGACTCCACTTTGGGGTTCTAGGGCTGGGAACAAAGGATTTGCCCCATGTGTGTCTGTTAAATGAGCAAACGTGTTGATGATGTTGATTTACAGTAAGATGCAAATAAGTTACTTCCGTACTACCTCTTGTGGGGCATTTATATATGGTTTTAACGGTCCATAGAAAGGAAGCTGAAGAAGTGGCTCACTGGTTAAGAGCACTTGCTTTTCTTTCAGAGGGCCTGGACTCAGTTCCCAGCACTCATATCCAGTGGTTCACAATCATCTGTAACTCCAGCTCCAAGGGATCTAAGACCTCTCTCCCTCTCTCGTCTCCTTTCTCTCTCCCCCAACTCTCTCTCTCTCTCTCTCTCTCTCTCTCTCTCTCTCTCTCTCTCTCTCTCTCTCTCTCTCTCTCTCTCACACACACACACACACACACACACAAGCACAAATAAAACTTTCAAAGGAGCAACTGGAGAGATGGCTCAGCAGATAGGAGCACTTACTGCACTTCCAGAGGACCCGAGTTTAATTCTTAGCACATTGGGTAGTTCATAGCCAGCTCCAGGGAATCCAACACCCTCTTCTGGCCTCTGTAAGCATATCACACCCCCTGCATTCCCCTAGTATATGCATGAATACAAATGAAAATGAATCTTAAAAACACAATTTAAAAGGACCGTATAGAGATTGAAATGTTTAATTCAAATAAATGAATTTCTGGTAGAATTTTAAATAAGCATTTAGAGCAAAGATCCCTAGTTAGTGTTAATCTCAACAATAGGCCAGCTACCCCTTCCAGCTATTGCTAAGTCATGTTCTATTCATGTGACCAATATTCATCTCTAAAATTATTCTGTCTTCTTCCCCACCAGGGATGTCCCTAACTGTTTGGTATCCTGCCCCCATGAAAGGGTAGAAATATACCAGGATAATTAATGTATATGAAACTTCCAAACACTGGGGCCTGGGGCAAGCTCAATTTGTGGTGGGGGAGTCAGAAGACATGGATGTCCCATTGCCTCTGTCCTTGAGGAGCTATGTGACTTTGGTCAAGCCCCCTCTAGTCTCTGAGCTTTGCTTTACCCTTCTGCAGGTGAAAATGGTTCATCGACGCCACTGATATCAAAGACCTAAGAAACACTTTTGATTCAGGATGAGACAAGTCCTGATATGAGAGAGCATCCACACTTTGGCCCATCTCTCAAACCATTGGAGGATTAGAAAGCTCTACAGAGCTAAGACAGTTCCAGAGTGTGTGTCCTTCCAAGGCCTAGACCCTGCCCTGCCTATCTTTTGGCTCTCTCCCTCCACTGCCTCTCATTCTGGGCAAGGCTCTTCCTTTGCTTGCCTCTCTGACTCCAGCCCTGCCTCATCAGCCTGTTCTCTACTGTCACACGCTGTCGCCCTCCTCCCCTATACCTCTTTGTTCAGGCCCCTATCAGTCTTGCTAATTATAATTCAGCCCAAACACCTCCGTCATTCTGGCATTTTCATTGATTCAAATTAAGAGTCAGACATAATTAATGCAAACTGTCCCCTCGTCCTCACCCTCTGACTGATGGATTTTCAGTGTCAAAACATTAACCTTTAGGTTTGGGACCTTGATGCATTCCAAGCCCATAAGCACCTGATAAGCAAGCAAACTATGGAACCGATCCCTAAATCAGCACTTTCCAGCTCATCAGCCCTTATTTATCTATGCAAAAAGGTATTTATTTGGGGAAAGAAAATAAACTTACGTTCACAAAGACACAGAGAACCAAACTGTCTATTCTTATGGCAAAGGTGGAATTTGAAAGCTGCTTAGTTGCTGCTCCCTATAACAACAGGATTGGAGGTACTCAGTTGAACCTAGAGAAGAAATGCCATGAGGCAGTGTGGAGAACCCCATTAGGAACTGTGTCGAGCCCAACAAGTAGAAAACATGCCTCTGAGTGTGACTGTGGTGTACCAGTTATCTATCACCATGTGTCTAACCACCTTAAACATTTGTGGCTTCAAAACTAGCAGACATTTATTTGTTTGTGATTATGCAATTTAAGAAATATTTGATGCAGAAGGCTTGTCTCTGCTACACACCACATTTTCTGGGAAAATTCATCTGAGTGGGTTGTAGAGAGGAGCCATGTCCAAGATGGTGCCCTCATGTGCTGGCAATTTGGTGCTGCTGTTCCACTAACTGGGACTGTGGTTGAGAGCCCTGGTTCTATTCCACGTGGCTTGGGCTTCTTCCAGGCTGATGACTAGGCTCTGAGAGAGAGTGTCCAGTAGTCAGTGTATAAGGGGAAAAGTACTGACACATATATGGGAGAGTTATAGCTAAGCTTCAGCTCGTGTCATGCTTGCTTGCTAGTGTTAAGTCTCTAAACCCATCTCCTAGCCAGTCCCAAAGGTGGTGAGGGGGGGTCCTGAAAGAAGTAAATGCTAATGAAGTGTGGCTTCTTGGGTAAGGGGGGATCTGGAACAGTCTGCCACTGGTGGTAAACCAGGATGAGATACTAATAAGTATAAGAATTTTCTTCAAGTACAATCCCTACACAGCTTTTTAATGTGAATGATGTTTTTGCAATTTCTATCCAATAACATATTTTACTTAAGGGAAAAAAATAGTAAGACCACATTAGTTCCTTCTAGTTTTCTTGTTTACAGCATGAAGGAGTCTGGTAGCTCTGGAGATCTCCAAGCTCCATTTTGATTCAAATGTCCCATGACTCTATCCTTTTCTTTCAAATTCTCACATTCTCATTCTTACTCAGTGATATCTTCCTCATGCTTCAGCCTCAAGATATGAAGGAAATTTAACTTGCTGGATATTTGGATTGAAAACAGAAACCTCTTAATGTATGGACCCAGAGAGCTGGAAGGAGGCCACACCATCATCTGGTGCAGCCCCCACATTTGAGACATGGGAAAGCTGAGGATCTTGTTTTTGAACAGAAACTGAGACTAGGCTAGCTTAAAACAGAGAAAAAAGATGAGACCCCCAAGTGCAACTGTTCTCCAGGACTGTCTGATCAAAGTCTGGACTCTCCTATAAAGCCAAGGAAATTGCACAAAATCAAAGAGAGAAAATGCGATGCTGTAACAATTAGTAATAAAAACCAAAAAGCTGGAAAGTGAGTGCAACAAGCTGGTAAATGTCATCTTGAATCCTCATCCCAAAGACACACATGTTTCCAGTGAGCAAAAGCATCATTCCCCTAAGGCTCCAGGAACAAATTCACTCTCCTTAGTAAATCCAGCTAGCTGTTCATTGAACACAGATCTGAATGGTACCTTTTTTGCTGCTGGAATAAATCCACTATTGCCACTAATAAGGGCAGGTTTAATAGTAAGCCTGGCCCCCAAACCACGTCTGTATTTGGAGTATGGGAGAAAAAGCATGGTCCCAGGGTACTCATGGGACATGAGCAACAATTCTCCTGGTGGATCATTTTTTTCAGCAGCTAGTAACAAGTTTAGCTAGAAACTCTCCCTTTCAGATGGGCTGTGCAAACATCAGCCTCACCTGTGCAGCAGCAATCTCATGACCTATGATTGCCACTAGGAGGCCTGACTAACCCCAGTTCTTGTTCCATATCCAAACCAGAGTGGGAAGAACTGTAGCTTGGTGTATGACTCTTTAAAATGACCAAGGAGAGGTGTCACTCTGGCTAAAACTTCTATAACTATTGCCCTCTCTGACCAACAGGCCACTTATCAACTGATTGGCCACTATCTCCCACCTCAGCTTGAGATGACTAATGGCTTCTGGAAGATCGAGCCTAATGCTAGAAAT
>CABHPR010131210.1:23703-45143 GCA_902168415.1 Peromyscus melanophrys | reverse complement strand
AAAAAAAAAAAAAAAAAAAAAAAAAAAAAAAAAAAAAAAAAAGGAAGAAGATTCTATAGCTTTTCCTCAGGCCTCACACTTACACAGGAAGTCCTTCACTGACGGAGCTGTCTCTCCAGTCCCTCTTATATGGGTTCCTAACTGTGCATATTCTGACTCCTCAAGGACATCAAACATTTTTGAGGACCAAGAGACAGACCTTCTAGGTTTTGTGTCTCCCTTTGCCCAGCCGAGAATGCTGCTGTGTACCCCTGACTGGATGACTGCCTCAGATTTATTCAACTTGCTTTCTCTGGTGACCTCAAACATTGAGCTTTAGCTACTTGGACACCTTAAGGACACCAGGATAAGTAGGGAGGAAATGTTCACTTTTGACAAGGGATAGGGACCAGGAAAGTCAAGCTGACCTACTCAGACATCCATATGTACCAGCTCCATGCTGTGGAAGGTGGGGGTGGGGGTTTACTAGGCATTGCAGAGACAAAGCATTGGGGCTAGCATCTTCAGTGAGCTCACAGAGACGAGCCACACATTTGCCCTTCTCTTCCATTTTTTCATGAACCCCTAAATATGCACTTTTATTTGCCTTTGTGTCTCAGAGCCCTGGGGAATGTCCAGCGATTGACTAATGAATGGATTTGCATTTTGGGGTGGGGGAGAGAAGGCTTGGCTTTTAGAGTCTGCACGTCTTGCCCAAGGGCTATAGCTCCTCCTGGTGCACTGCTGAATCTGCTGTCAGTAGTTGATAAAAAATTTACAATTGCACCTCTGATGTCGTCCTATGTGTACAGTACAGTTTAGCTCAAGTAAAACACATGAGTAAAAGGAAGAAACACAAACAGCTTCACAGAGGTGTGTTGTGCTGCTCCAGTTATGTTTTAGCTTCCGTCTTGTGCACTTGTCCCATGGCTTTGCATTCAGGTCACAGAGGAGCAGTTGAGAAACTCTGTACTTGGAAGTTAATTCTTGACATGGAGCTAATCTCAAGCGCACGATCTTGAGATGGGGCTTACCCTGCCTTTGTTTTTGTTTGCATCTCTTGCAGCTAAATGTGGTCAACAGTGTCAGCAGCTCTGAGGACATCAAGCCCTTACCAGGTCTGCCTGGGATTGGAAACATGAACTACCCATCCACCAGTCCTGGTTCTCTGGTGAAACACATCTGTGCCATCTGTGGGGACAGATCCTCAGGTACGGATGGGTCCCATGAGACAGAGTTCCAGAGAAGGGGTCCCTTTGCTCCATGTGTATACTGCACCCAGTGAAATGAAAAGACCCTTGACAGTGGTCCAGCTGGAGGCCTAGCCTATAGATTTTGCTCGTGGGGTTCAAAGCTTGTAGTCTTGATGATTCTAAAATACATTTTCTATGTGAAGGATCAGCTTCAGTGGAAATGTTTCAGCGACTCCTCTCTGGAGCAGCACAATTGTATACATGTCTGGGATTGAAGCCTTAAGTGACGATCCAATGTCCCATGCTAGATTTTCTTTAATTTTTAAAAAATTATTTCTTGTGATCATAAAGTGTCCCAGATACATAATTATAAAACCAATAAAAAATTGGAAGAACCATAAAAGTACAAAGAGAAAGTAAAAATTTTTTTCCGTAGTATCCCCATGAAAGAGAAACTCTTTAATATTTGAGCATATTTCGTTTTATCCTTCCACAACATGGTAGATTTTTTTAAGCATGCTTTTATGGGCATAAATGTGTTTCCATTGGCTTGTCCTCTTCCAGTTTACCAAAATTGCTTCTTTTCCTTCCTCTCCGTTCTTTCTGCTCCGACTTCTCCCTCCATCAGTTTTTAACACATTTGAGTCTGAGAAGGAGAATGGCAAGTTTACTAGGTGTCTGCTTGTAATAGCAGCATTCAATGTTGAGGCAGGGGGATTGTGAGTTTGAACTGAGCCTGGGTTACATAGTGAGACCCTGTGTCCCAATTAATTAAAACAATAAGAAGACAGAGCATGTTCTTTCTATAGCAGACCACGAAAGGCTGACTGAATGCTTCCCTTTCCTCTCATCAAGGCTACAGGGGCCTCAGACTTCTTCAGCTTCACGGCCAACAGTTACTTGCTTTTACGACTCATTTTCAAATCATGAAAACATGGCTGCTGCCGTGAGAGAATGTCAAGCACAGCCTGACAAAGCTTGCTCTTTGTTTTGGTTGTTTTAATGGAAGGTGGTTGGTCCCTTCCTGTATATGTAGTAAAGTCAAATTAGGGTCCTGCTTCTCAAAGTTAAATATTCCAGAGCCAAAAGTACTAAGTTATCTGGGGCCAAGATAAAGGCCATATTTATCGTTACTGTGAATTCCAAAAATTAGTGTAACCATCTAATTTGGGACAACTATCAGGCAGACTGTCTCTAGCCACCACTTCAAAGGGTGGTCTCCACTGACAGGTAAGCTCTGGGGTGCGTGAAGCTACATTTGTGAGTTCTCAGGGACTTCACATCAACGGAAATAAAACGGAATGAGATAATTGGGTCTGTGGCGACATGGAACCACATTTTGCATTCTAGAGTCAGACCTAAAAGTGTTTGAAACAATCTGCTTCGTTACATTTTTAAGTTCTGCGACTCCAGCCACGTGACCATAGCTGCCTAGTGTACAGCATAGAGACTTCCCTTAGAGCAGTGGTTCTCAACCTTCCTAATGCTGTGACCCTTTAATGTGACCCTCATGTTGTGGTGATCCCAACCATAAATGATTTCCTTGCTACTTCATAACTGTAATTTGGCTGTTGTTATGAATCCTAATGTAAATATCTGATATGCAGGATATCCGATAGCCTCGGTAAAAGAGTCCTGTGACCTCCAAAGGGGTCGTGACCCACGGGTTGAGAACCACTGCCTTAGAGCAAGCGCTGTGACTGACTCATGGTACCTGTATGGAGGCAGGTGTGGCAGGCAGCTCTCTTGACACACCTTAGCCATTCTTGCCAGGGATAACTATAGGTCCCAGAGACAGTGAAGCATACAACCATTTATTCTAGATGAAGCAAAATTACTGTCTATCAGGACTGTATGCCCTGCTCAAGATTGAGTATAACGTTATGCTGTAAAGATTTTATAGCATTTTTTTTTTTTTGCACTAACAGGCAGTAGCTCAGGATTGTTCATGGTTTATGGTACAAGACGATAAGTTTTTTAGTGGGTTTCCTGAGACCCTGGGCTTTGATTTTGAGAACTGTTAGCTAAACCAAGGTTCTTCTCCTGCTGGATAATACATAGCAATTAAACATCTTTTTATTTGTTATGTACACTAAGATATTGAGCTGAGGTGGGGCGTTTCCTTATCCAAATCCAAGAGTTGCTCCGATAAAATAAATGTCAATAAAATCTGAGGTCAGGAATTTTTTAAGGCTGCTGTCTGGAGTTGGAGATACAGAGGGAAGACACACAAAAAAGGGTTTTTTATGCTTCCTTTGGATCCTGTGGTACAGCTTGCATTCTTTGGGAGTCCTTATTTGTGCTTAGGGGATATAGCTGTTTCCTTGTTGGGGGGGCGATTAGTCATGGGCTTCTTTGTGGTGGGAAATCTGAACAGATACAAGAACAGTCTACGGAATGTTCTCTTGCCACCAGGAAAGCATTACGGTGTGTACAGCTGCGAGGGCTGCAAAGGCTTCTTCAAAAGAACCATAAGGAAAGACCTCATCTACACCTGTCGCGATAACAAAGATTGCCTCATCGACAAGCGCCAGCGCAACCGCTGCCAGTACTGTCGCTACCAGAAGTGCCTGGTCATGGGCATGAAGAGGGAAGGTGAGGTGCCCCGCCGCTCCCCTCTACCCAAGGAGAGCAGGTCGCATGCCGAGAGTGCTGAAGACAGACGCATGCGCAAGAGCCGGGCTGCCCTGGACACGGTGGGAGGGAGAGGTTTGCTGTGGCGCTTAAGAGGAGCCTAGGTGCCACAACTTCTCAAGGCTTACCTCCAGAGCTCAGAGGGCAAGAGACATCTCTCCCTCTGTCATCTCTCTTCTCTGGGAGCCCAGGGACAGGTGGGTCTCAGAGGTGCGAGAGGCCTTGTTCTCTGTTGGCTCCGAGGGAGCATCTGACTGACCTTCAAGGTGGAGCTGGTTTCATGCTGTAGTCTTAGTCTCACTCGAGGGGAAACTGCAGGTTGGTTGAGGCCCTCTAGGATTAATAACTGTGGCCTGCTGTAAATCCTGTCACATTGGCGTAGTCCTCCGTCTTTGTGGATTATTGGCGTTTACAGGTCTGGCAGACTGGCCTTCTCAGTCCTGGAGAGTGTCACCGGGCATTTCGGTGGTTCCGTCTTTTAATTTATAGTGTGAGTTAGTGGGCTATCCTTGTGACAGAGAATAACAAATCTGAAAGTGCTTTTTCCTTGTTGGTGTTCTTGCTTTAAAAGATCGAAAGTCATCTCGCTAAGTAACACAAATAAATTGAAGTAGGCGGTTAATTAACTAGAGGGCTTTGTGCAGGTGCCTGGTGTTCCTGGGGAATCTTAGCGGCTGTGCAGGAAAGATGTCCTCCCCTTGCAGGTAGAACGTCTCACCGGGTGGGTTCCTTCAACACCTCTTGTTGTGGGATTGAGGAAGTCTGCCAGAAAGAACCAATGAAGGAACAGGTCCTTGAGCCCACGCTCAGAGGGAATGCCACCAACAAAGACTATGACAGGATAAGGGTACGTTTCAGAATCGTCCAATCAACAGGAATCAGCTCACAGATGAGGAAAAGACCCTGAGAGCCAAATGGCATCCCAAGCTGCCTCCCGGCTTCCTTAGGAGAGACGCCAGTGTGAACAAGATGGCCAAGTCAAGCCATTCCCCCACCCACACATCCAGATCTCACTAAGAGAAAGGAATAAAATCCTTGCTGTGGCTTCTAGGCTGTATGTGGCATACACACCCTTTAGCTCAGCCTGTCTTAGTGCCCTGGAGGCAGTGCAGCAGGTCTGTAAGTAGGCTCTGGAGGCAGCTAGCCTGGGTCCCTATGCTGGTGCCACCACTTCCTAGCTTTTGACTTCAGACAAGTTGTCTAGTTTCTCTGTGGTTCATAGAACCCCAGAGAGTTATTGGAAGGGGTTAAATGAGATATAATAATCTATGTAAAGTATTGAGTATAAAATATAGCTTCAGATTCGGAAAGTGCTCCATTAATATTGGCTGCTGGAGAACCTGAAAATAAGCAATAACTATTTATTTACCACGTGGACGGATGAAGCCTGAAAAGCTGGAGTCTGGGACTGTTTTAGATCAGCTAGTGTCCTGGATATATAGGGACGTATGTTGTAGCGGGAGCTGAGGCTATCTGCCGGGTAGAATAGCTTCCAATAGTGATATGTTGCTTCAATTACAGCATTGAGGTTTACAGTACTAATAGGAGGAGAGAGTAGCCAATTCTTACTCAATTAGTGGCAAATTGGAATTGAACCTAGCTTCCTGAAGCTAAGGCTTTCTTTGATGCTTCAGGGTTATTTTCCTCGAGTGTTACAAGTCTGTTAGAAGAGATGATTGACGATCACAGAAAGAACTTGACTCAGTTTGCCTCTGTTTTCAAAAATCAGGACAAACAGAAACGTATTAATTTCCTAAAGATAAGCCCAAGAGCATTCAGCTGAGGGAAAACCATGCACTGTAGTCCCCACAGTTGTCACTGAACAAAGACTGACAGAGTGAACTGAAAAAGAACGAGAGAGTGAGGGAAACGGAGAGAGGGAAACAGAGAGGGGAAGGGACCAGGCAGGAGAAATGGGGGAGAGACACAAGCCCACAGGGCAGGAAGACAAAGGAAAAGGGGAAATAAATATTCTGTGGAAACTTTTACTGTTGTTTTGATAATCCCCACAAATCTGTCTCAGTAATTCACTGCAATTTCAACCCCAGGGATGGGGAAACCAAGGCTTGGGAGGAGGCTGTGTGATGGAGCTGAGGGCATCTTCATGCACGTGGCAGGGATACACTTGGAAAAGATTTCTTTGGCTCCCAGCTGTGTGTGTTTGCTCTTCTCTCGCCTTTCCTCCTCTCTGTTCTGTGTCAGTTTCCTCTTCCCACTTCCTTGTTTTCTTATCTCTTCCCTTTCTCCCTTTTCTCCTTCCTTCCTATACTCTTTGCGATTCTCTGGGCCGCATAACACTGCTACCTGGTGGGGATTATTAGTGGTGTTCTTAGGCCTCTTCTCTGGCCTTGAGAAATCAGTCTCATCATTCACAAGAGAGACTCAGTGTGCAGCATCCCAGCTCCAGCCCTTCAGACAGCCTCCGTGGCTGGTTATATCCTCAGAGGATAAGGGCTCCATGGCCTATGAGCTGGGAGCAGTGAGGGAGGGAGAGACCGGGAGGAGAGGCTACTTGTGAAGGTGTTTAACTAAGTTAGATTAGAATTTGCTCCTTTGGGGGATGTAAACTATCTTCCAATGTTGAATTCTGCTCATTGCTGCTGGGACCAAACTGGAAACAGCAGCCTTGTAATAGAAAGGAACCCAACAGAAACTCTTCACCTTGAGAGGTCAGTGTAGGATGTGGGGTCCACCTTGCATCCGGATGTGTGGACCAAGGATTCTGAGAGCTAGAGTGAACTTTGATGAAAATCCCAAGTTTGGGGAATGCAGAAGTAACTCCAGCCTACACCTTTGCCTATGTGCCCTCCCCCACCCATGAAATCAGTGCACATTCTGAAATGTCTTCTAGGTGACATCCCTCCACCCCTTCACTTACTAAATCCCCACAGCTGGCTCCCTGAAGATCTTCCCTGACAAGTCGGATCAGGTGATGTTGTGTTCAAGCTGGTGCACAGGGGGCCTACCTAATGGGACGTGAATGCCAAGGCTGATGCATAGGATCTGACAAGGGGAGTTTTTGCAGTAATGGGCTCACTCCTTAACCATTGCATGCTCACAGCTGACCAGAGGCAGCAGAATAGGAACGGTGATGGACACAACGGGGATAGCAGGGAGATGGTAGCTCCTTCAAAGAAGGGTGGAACTGGAGCTTAGTGAAGCTAAAACAGCAAGACTGAGAGGGTCTTTGCAATGCTTTGGGAATGATACGACTAAAGACCTGTCTTTGCCCCGACAAAGGAACAGCTTTGCTGTCTTGGTTCCATCTGTCAGCATTCCAATGTCCCTGGTTCAATACCATGATGACTTTCGTAGTATACAGGAGAAACTTGAGGTAGGTAACTGTCCCACACTGGTCTTCTGTTGGTCTTGCTACATGCCAGCTGTGCAAGAAGAAAGGCAGAGGAGCCGGGAGCGAGCCGAGAGTGAGGCAGAGTGTGCCAGCAGTGGCCACGAAGATATGCCCGTAGAGAGGATTCTAGAAGCTGAACTTGCTGTGGAACCAAAGACAGAATCCTACGGTGACATGAACATGGAGAACTCGGTACGCTGTCTTAGCTCTCCACCCAGCTTCCGTTTCCTGGCTGGGGCTGGAGGTCATACAGGGGTATTCAGAGTTCCAGGACCTCATAGAAAATTGTTCCCTTTTTAGACAAATGACCCTGTTACCAACATATGCCATGCTGCCGACAAGCAACTTTTCACCCTTGTTGAGTGGGCCAAACGCATCCCCCACTTCTCTGACCTCAGTTTAGAGGACCAGGTCATTCTGCTCCGGGCAGGTAAGACATCGGGGTTCCTCTTGCCTTAGACAATCATTCTGGGCTACTATTTTGAAATGACCCATGGGACCCTAAAAGGAGCAACTTGCAATTGCTATGCTTTCCTTGAACTCACTGTGTAGACCAGACTGGACTCACAGAGATCCACCTACCTCTGGCTCCCAAGCACTGAGATTCAAGGTGTGTGTCACCATGCCTGGCCTTCATTTTTTTGCCCTTTACAGACTTGTAAATTTAAATGGTCCTCCCGTAGGATTTTCATTCCCAACTGATATCCCAATCATGGAGGAGTAGGGCTTTCCCCCCATGCAAACGTTTCTGTAGTTTTATAATTTACATTTAACTTCAAAGACTCACAAATACCTTTATTGAGGATAATTTGAGGCAGTATCTTACAACTATAAGACTGGCAAATGAAGCTTTCCCCACTTCACAGGTGAAGTAAGAAAAGCAGAGATTTGGGGGCTGGGGAGATGGCGTGGTGGGGGAAAGCGCTTGCTGTACAAGCATAAGGAACTGAGACAGGATCCCCAACACATGTGTGAACAGAAAAGCTGCATGAGGTTGCATGTGCATGTCACCCAGGCTCTTGGGGTTAGGAGTGGCATGGAGAGGGGAGGATTTTGAGGGCTTTGCTGTCCAGTCAGCTTAGCTGAAAACTAGTAATCTGCAGGTTCACCGAGGGGCCCTGTGTCCTGAGAATAAGGGAGAAGAGGGATAGAGTGGGAACGCTAAGTGTCCTCCTCTGGCCTGCATACCTGCACACACACACACACACACACACACACACACACACACACACACACACACACACAGAGAGAGAGAGAGAGAGAGAGAGAGAGAGAGAGCAAGCTAGAAATTTCTGCTTATGACTGTGTTACCTGGTGTTCAAGGTTTCCTCCATTTTAAGATTCTTCGCGCTACAATCTTGCTGCCCATATCCGAGACACTGCAGTAGGTGGACATCTGCCATAGCTCCTCTTTGTCACAGAGCCATCGGGGAGATTTCATGAGGATTGGCCGAGCGTTGGGAACCAGTCCACTCACTCATCCCTGTTAGACGCTGAGCCGTCACTGAGTGTCCCCTGAGAGCTACATACTGTGCCGTTGCTATAGGTGACACCAGAGAAACACAACTTAGGTTGTCAAGTCCTGGGGCAGAGACGAGGAGGTACAGTCACTGTATCTGTCATTCAGCCAACAGTGATGACTGTCCGGGAAAGCTTTAATTCGTATTTGTTGGCAGCAGGCGACAGATAGAGTGCCTGTTCTCAGGCTGTCACTCTAGCGTGCGTCTAAGAAGCTGCAGGGGTTTGTGCCGAGCCACGAGGTCAGGAAACTCTAGCCCTGCCCTTTCTTCTGTCACTAATGACACATGTCACCTTGGGCTATGTCTTAACTGCCCAGGATGTTCAGTTCTGCCCTCGTTCCGAGGGAGAATAATCCGTGTGTTGCTGGCTGTTGAGGAAGCAGGGATGTGGTCGCTTTCCCCACGTCTCCTCTCTCCGCTTGCAGGGTGGAATGAATTGCTGATCGCCTCCTTCTCCCATCGCTCGGTTTCTGTCCAAGATGGCATCCTGCTGGCCACAGGCCTCCATGTCCACAGGAGCAGTGCTCACAGTGCTGGTGTTGGCTCCATCTTTGACAGGTTGTGATTCCCTTCCGCTTCCAGGATTTGCACACAGCGTATATTTGCACATTGTGTATACACACATTTCTCTCTCTCCTCTTGCCTCTTCTCCCTCTGCAGAATGCTGATGTACAACAGGCAGTTCATAGAGGTGCCTATGACTATATCAAAACCATTTTTTTTGTACTGAGACAGTGTCTCATTCTATAGCTCAGGCTAGGCTCAAGCTCATGATAATCCTCCTGCCTCAGTCTCCCAAATGCTGAGATTATAGGTGGGAGCCCAGTTTCCACAGACTATTGAGTAGGTGAAAATATACATCTGGAGATTGAGAGAGGGGTTTTGACAAAGGTGATTACAATAAAATAGAGCCAGTCAGAGGCCAGCATCATTGCCTGGCAGATGGAAGGGCCTCCTACCCTCATGCGTTCAACTTGGGTGGACCATTGACATTAGCTAGTAAGCCATAGATGGGGAAGGAGAGTAGCATATCCCAGGGACCAGGGATGGAGAAGGGGACTAGGATGCATCTTCAAGAGGCCTAGTATGTTGGGCTAATGCTTTTTTTTTTTCTGGCTTCTTTCTCTCTGGATCCCAGATCTCTAGGCTACAGCAGAAGCAAGCTCAGTCAGAAAGTGACATCATGACAGAGACTCTCTAAAGTACATTTAAAAAATAAAGTAAATAATAATATAAATACAGTATAAAGTATATATAATATAAAGTAAACAATAAATAGAGTAATATGTGGATTGGTGACTTGGAGCTAAAAGATTGGTCTTCTGGTAAAGAGAAAGAGAAAGCTGAAAATACTCAATTGAGTTCCAGGACCCAGGGCCCCTCCCTCCCCCATAAGTGTTCTCTTTGGGAGACATACATGTTCCCCTTAGAGGAGTCTACCTCTTCCCTGTCCTTTTCCATGATGTGCTCCAGCACTCTCATAGTTCCTGGAGATGCCTCCCGGTCGACCTGGGCTGCCTTCAGTGGGTTCTTCTATATGCACAGTGCCCTGGGCTGGCTTTCCCTGCAGTATTTCTCATTTCCACCTCCTTTGAGATGCCTTTCTGTTCCCTGCTGGGAGGTCATCCTTCCTCCCTGGTGAGCTCTTGAACTCGTGAGGCAGTTATTCACTGGACTTTGCCATGTAGCTGGTAGTTCCCACATCAGTTTCTTCATCCGCACTGTACATCCCTTAGGATGAGGGGCTTCATCGTCTTCATCCCTGAACCCTAACACCTTCAGCAGTGTCTAGAAACTGCGTAGGCCATCGCAAGTAGTGGTGGGATTCATTTTGCTGATCCTTGGCCTGGAACTCATGCTTCTCTCCTTCTCTGCCCTTGCTTCCTGTGAACAGAGTCCTCACAGAGCTGGTTTCCAAGATGAAAGACATGCAGATGGATAAGTCAGAGCTCGGGTGCCTGCGAGCCATTGTGCTCTTCAACCCAGGTATGGGGGTCATCCCTCTTTCAAGGTTAACCTTCAGAACTCTGATGTTGTTGCCCAACCCCCATACCACCCAGCTCAGCTGAAACAGAGCAGCTGGAGCCCAGAACCCATCAGAGTATAGAGCCTTCTCTTTATCACCTTTGCTCTCCAGAGCCATCCTGAAAGTATTTTAACTGGGCGTGGAGTTTCATTAGGTGTGTGTGTGGGGGGGGGGGGGGGGCAGCTGGACAAGGTGCGAAGTGACAGTGGTCACTGTGACAGAGAAGGAGGAGGTAAAATGTGGTCAGATTCTGGGTACATCTCTAGGTAAAGTCACTGGGATCTACCAGTGAATTAGAGGTAGGGTGTGGAAGAAAGACAGACGTCAAATATGTCTCAGGGGTGTTTCATTCCCCAGAACAATTGCAGAAATGGAATTCCCATTCCTTTGACACGGGTAAAACTCCAGGGGAAGCAAGTTCTAAGGGTGAGTGGGTTGGAACCAGGAGTTGTCTTTGGACAATGAACTCAGAGACGGACAGTAGACGTCCAAGAGAATGGACTTCACGGGAGAAGCCAGGACCAAAGATATATAAAGATGCATAGGCAAGAGCTGCCTACCTCACTGAATTGGGAGGAAGCCACAAACCTGATGAGAGATCAGTTGTGAGCAAAGTTTGCGGAGAAGAGGGCTGGGGACTGAGACTCTCTCAAGCTGGCAGAAGAAAGAACTGTCAAAGGAGCCTATTGTGTGGTCCGCGGGAAGGGAGTGGCATCTTGCGGTCCAGGTGCAAAGTACTTTAAGAGGAAGAACATCATCGAATGCTGCTGTGCACCTCCAGGGCAGTGTGATGTGACATGTGTGCACCCTTTAGCTCCAGGATTAAAGTAGCTCTGACACAGGCCGTGGGTAGGTTTAGTTTTCATACCCCATGTCACCACTCAACCATGCTCGACATGGAGAGAGCTTCCGGTAAAGGTGTGAATGGCACTTTTCCAGAAAGGCCTGGACAAAATTAAACTCTCCTTAAGTCTGCAGAGGGTCCATTTCACCATTAACAGTTGAAAAATCCTTAAAATGGAGAAAGGACACAGGTGATCTGCTTACTTCCCAGCTGTCACCGGGCCTGAGTTAGTTCCATGTGTCTCTCCTAACGCTAGGGGAGGTGGCCAGTACGACTGGGATGCTGTCTGGAAGAGTGTCCTGTGGAGGCATTAACCAGAAATTAAATCCGTTGCTCTCTGCAGATGCCAAAGGTTTGTCCAACCCCTCTGAGGTAGAGACTCTTCGAGAGAAGGTTTATGCTACGCTCGAGGCCTACACCAAGCAGAAGTATCCGGAACAACCAGGCAGGTGAGTCAGTGAGGAGAGAATGGCAGTGTTAACAACAGTGCAACTCCTTCTTATCCCTGTTGGTGGAGCCCCGCCCATGCCCCAGGGACTCTGCAGACCTACAGTCCTTACATCAGCACAGTAAGAGAAAGGCTCGGGTGAAGGTAAGGTCTGTCCAGATCACGCTTCACCCCCAGGCATCCACTTGTGTGGCCTTGTCATACCATCTGTAGCGTTACCATTTGGTCTAAACAAACCTTTTCAAAAGTTTCCTCCAAAGTATGGTAAGCAAAGAGTTTTCCCTTTCTGCAAACTAAAATGAGAAACTGTGATCCTCGTATCTCAGAAACAAACGGAACAGAAGACAGCATAAGACACATTAGTTTTGTCTTTAGGATTCACTGTATACCCCCCAACACACTAGTGACTTACTCCTCTGTGAAGTCAAATTTCCATTTATCCCGCATCATACACAGACATCTACCAGATGTTCAGCAGAGAATAGACTGTTCTGTCAGAGGTTGTGAAGAAATCAAGTGGGCGGGTTTCAGCCCTTAGGTCAATTCATAATCAGGCTACTGTATTATTAGAAATTAAGTAGTGATAACAGACCCATCAAAGCCAGTAACTCAGCCCAGTGGAAGTTCTTTCTCACCCCTCAATCTAGGTGGACACCCAGTATACAGAAGCAGCTCTTCCTTGCCAACACTCAAAGACCCCAGCTTATTCCTCCTTGTGGCTCCATCCCAGAGCCATCTAGGTGATGGAGCGGGAAAGGGAGAGAGGAGAGAGGAGCTGTGTGAATGAGACAAAGATCCCAGACACAGTCCTCTGCCCTCTTACTTCTATTGGCTAACACTTAGTCCTGTGACCTAGCCAGCTGTGGAATGTCAAGAAAGAGTGAGCCAGGGGAGCTCAGTGGCCACTTGGTAGGCTGTTCTTCACCAGCCATTGGAGAGGTTGAAAGGGACCTGGCTCTGCCTCTGACATCTACCAGCCCTGGGCAAGCCTCGTTAACAGGAAGCTCTGAGCAGGATGTTTTCTACCGAAGCTTCCAGTCCCCAGATACTATTAGACCTGCTGTCCTCGATGCTGCCCTCTTTCCGGAACTAACTCTGGGTCCTATTATTAATCATTAGGAATAAAAGCACATCCCAGAATAACCTGATGCTCTTTCCTCCCAATTACAACAGCAGCGTCTGCTTTATTAGAAGAAGTAGTTGTTAGAATCGGGTAACCAATTTTTACTGTGACTGTTTTGGGTATGCTTTGTTCCAGTGTCCGTGTGGTCCCCTGTGTGCACACACAGGCTGTATCTACAGATGTGGGACTGGGTCTTTTGCTGTACTGTGTTCCTCCTTTCCGCCATTCTAGGGATTTTTTAAATCAGATTATTGAAAGAAAAAAATCATTTTCCATAGTTTTGTCATATTGCAGTGTGCCCATATTTTCAAGTGCTTAGTCATTGCTCTGTGGCTGGCATCTAAGTTGTTTCTAAATATCACTTTAACATTTTAGAACTGCTATTTTTCCTGCAGGAGACTGTCAAGGGCCTGGCTACCTCTAGGCCAGTTGGTTTTCAACCTTCCTAATGCTGTGATCCTTTAATATAGTTCCTCACATTGTGGTGACCCCCAACCATAAAATTATTTTGTTGCTACTTCATAACTGTAATTTTACTACTGTTACGAATCCATAATGTAAATATTGAATCTGTGGGGGTCGCAACCTACAGGGTGAGAACCCTTGTTCTGGCAGCTGAAGGAGGAGCCAGCTCTCAATTGGGAGTTCATGAAGAGGGTAGAGACCGTGTCCCCTGTGCGTCCTGGCTCGCCCAGCATGCCTTGAACAAAGGTGATATCTCTGAGCTCACAGGAGGCGGCTCGGCAGGTGCAGGAGGGGAGTCACTTGGCTTGTTAGGCAGGTAACTAACTTGACATAGGCTGGTCACCTCTGACTTGCGTGCTGGCACCTCCCAGCCAGGGCACTTGTCACAGTGGTGGAGTGCTGCCACCTTGTGGATAGGATTAAGCAGTGCACGTCATGAGGCTCAAGGTCTGTGAGAAAGTTGGAAGCGGAAATCGAAGCAGGGTGCAGAACTCACACTCGTCTTGCACACACAACAAGCACCTTCAAAGGCTGCCTTGCTGCTGACACACGAGCCAGCAATGCAGTGACGGTATCTGTTGGTGCATTCCATTAGCCCCGGCCTTAGTTCCCAGCTCCAGCCCCGACAGCATAGATAGCCACTGGAGAACACTGACAGCCTTACAGGGTGCCAGGATTAATCTCAGTCTAGCCTTGCATTTGAAAGGCTAGCTCTTTGCCAGGACAGCTGGGTAGGAGGGCAGCCTCCCCCTTGATGCACTGTCCCTTTGCTGCAGGGGACACCGGCGTTTTATCAACAAGAGCTCTGAAGTCTGTGTCGACAGTGGCATAGGTCTTAAATTTTTTTCATGGAGCAAAGAGTGATCCCTGCTTTCCCTGATGTTTTCAGATGGCGCCAATCTGTTGTTCTTATATTGATGCTTACATTGATTGTTTTTGTCTTACTTGGGTGTATGTCCGTATAGGTGTGTTTGTGTATCCAGATGTGCATACATGTGCATGTAGAGGCCAGAAGTCAGTCTCAGATGTCAGTCCCTAAGTGCTGGCTATCTTTTATCTATTTATTTTTTTGGAGACCTGGCTTTTCACAGGTCTGAAACTCACTGATTATGCGGGGCCAGCTGCCCACTGAGCCTGAGGGACACTCCTGTCTTCTCCTCCTCCTCAGAGCTATGATAACAAACTCACACCACAATGTTTGGCTTTTTTTTTTTTTTAAATGTGAGTACTGGGTATCGAACTCAGGTCCTCAAGCTTATATGGCAAATGGTTTACCGATGGAACTATTTCCTCAGCTGTATTTTTAAATGTCATGTGACATGAATATAGAAGTGTGCATTCTTCCAAGGAACACAGAAATTCCAATTCAAAACTTTTCCTTGAAATGAAAAATTCAAGTCCCATAGGGAAACGGAAGGACGTTTCAAATCAAGGGGCCAAATGGACTGCACAGATGCCACACAAACTCTTCCCATGCCATTCCCTCCCTTCCCTGGACTTACCGTGAATAGCCCCATTATAGAAAGAATGGGCAAATGTTAAAGTGTGTATGTGTGTGTGTGAGAGAGAGTAAGGATGTTTGTACACACACACACACACACACACACACACACACGCACACACACACACACGCACACACACACACACACACACACACACGAGATTGTGCATGTACGGCAGCCTGAGTGTGCATATGCAATCATGTGTGCGTGCACGTGTATGTATGTAAGTGTGCATGTGTAAGTGAGGGTGTATGCGCAAGCCCGGGGTGGGGGGGTGTCTTTCTTGTTGCTGTGATAAAATACTCTGGGAAAAGCAACTTAGGGGAAAAGGATTCCCCTTGGCTTGCAGTTCCTGAGAGATACCGTCTATCACGGTGGGTGGCAGAGAAGCCTGGTGGCGGGAGCAGGGGGCAGCTGGTCACACTGTACCGTGCTCAGGAAGCAGAGAGCAAACCTGAAATAGGGCCAGCCTATCACACCCCCCCCCCCCCCCAACATGACTCATTTCATCTAGTGAGGCTCCACATCCTAAAAGTTCCACAACTTTCCAGCAGGTGAAGTACACGAGCCTATGGGAGACGCTTCAACCCCCAGGAGGTTGGCGGGAGGGGATGGTGGACGTGAGAGTTGTGTGCGTGTGTGAGGGTGGTGGGGAGAGCACATACGTGGGTCTCGGGTGCGTGAGGATGTGTGGCCAGTGTGTGCGAGTGTGTGTATGTTTTCTCCCCAAACAGCCTGGCTCCTCAGAGGCTGACTAATACTCTCTCTCCCTCTCTCCTCCCAACCTAGCTAGCGAGAAGCTCAGAGGAGGAAGCTGGCCATATACATTAGCAGCGACTGGTTAATTGAAAGCGAAAACTTGGTTTGGGGAAGCAGACTGAGGTCACACAGCCTAAGTGACCGGCTAGACTGTGAGGAAAAGCGAGGTCTCCTGAAAGCAGGGCCGTGGCTGTGGTCACGCAGTGGTGACAGCTGTCCCGGGGACAGCACACCCCATGTGTCGTGCTCTGTTGCAAGGGCTCACACTAATCTTGGAGGACCCTGAGGATTGCAGGGAAATGGCTGGCAAGGCAGGCGACGCCATCCATATAGTTCCGTGATCTGTGTGGGGCTGAGGGCTATTCTGGAACATGTCTTGGAACTCAAGGCTGCCAACGTGCTGTGGGATGCCGGTTCTTCTTTTGACATGAACCAGCCCT
Source organism: Peromyscus melanophrys (assembly GCA_902168415.1). Classification (NCBI taxonomy): domain Eukaryota; kingdom Metazoa; phylum Chordata; class Mammalia; order Rodentia; family Cricetidae; genus Peromyscus; species Peromyscus melanophrys. Next base: position 28,858 of record CABHPR010131210.1, on the reverse strand, counting down.
CTAGCTGGTTTCTGAAATTCTTAGAAGCCCCCTGGGTTGTGATCCTCCAACTCCTTCAGCTCTGCTTCTAGGCTTTTCTATGGCAGCTTGGCGGAGACCTGTCAGACAGTCTCTACCACCACCACCACCACTACCACCACTAGGCACCTCTTCTTGCCATTCCCTAGTCACAATGCCCCTTGGCTTCCTTGCAGGTTTGCCAAGCTGCTGCTGCGCCTCCCAGCTCTGCGCTCCATTGGCTTGAAGTGCCTGGAACACCTCTTCTTCTTCAAGCTCATTGGGGACACCCCCATTGATACCTTCCTCATGGAGATGTTGGAGACCCCACTGCAGATCACCTGAACCTGCTCAGCTGCAGCTTCCCCACCCAGGGTGACCTCTGGGCTGATGTGTGTGGAGCCCTACCCTGCACACTGTCCCTCGCCTCCCCTTCTGACCTCCCTTTTCTGTCCCCAAAATGTGATGCTTGTAATAAAGACAACCTTTCTACACATGAGACTTTTCTAGGTGGAGTTTTGTATGGATGTTAAAGGTGACCCTTCTTTGCTATCTAAGGGGCTGTGGTCTTTCTGGAAGTTCTTGGGAAGAGTAACCAAGCCTCTGTACATACAATTGGTTTAAATTATTTTTTCACTTGCCATGGAAAGCAAACAAATGGAAAAGAAAATAATAAATATGATATTGGCACTGCTTAGACTGTGTGGTGTGTTATTGTGTGGCGGGGAAGTTCTCTGGGATATGGAGGATGGGGGCTAGGATATAAGCTAGCACCGGGCTCTGTGGTCCAGAGCTGGAGTTAGGAGCTGAGTTGGGCTGGAGGCATAGCTGGCTGGGAAGTTGCTGCTGGGAAGAAGGAGAAGGCATCTTTTACAGACAGCTTGCCTCTCCTCTTCCCCTCTTCCTCCTCCTCCTTCTCTTTTGACCCTTCTCAAGCCTGTATTCACAGATATGGAAAAGGAAATGGGGACTATCTGGTGAGGAGTACTAGGGTTTTATTCCTAGCCCTTATGATGGGGGAGGGCAAAAAAGGGGTCTATCCCCAAACCGAATGAGAGAACACAAAGACTCACTCAGTGAGCGCCTGCCTATGCAGGAGGAGGCTGGGGTCTGACCTTCTGGGCTGGCTACCCACTAAGCAGCAGGAACGCAGACCCCCCATGGACGCAGCAGGCAGCAAGAAATGCTTGAGAGGGGTTCGACTATTCTAAACATAGAGGCAGATGCCATTCTTGAGGCCTCCAAAGGCAGGGCTCCATCTTGAATTTGCCCTTGGGGTTAGGTAAGAGGGAAGTATTGCACATGTCACCCATCTATGCTGAGCAAGTACTGTCCAACCTCTGTGCGATGCAGAGGTCTTTGGGGGCTTCCTGAACAAATTGTCACCTGCCCATGCACTTAAACCTGTTTCTTGTAATCCCTGTTGGGATGGTTGACTTGAGTTGCCAACTTGACACCATCCAAAGTCACCAGAGTCTAAGTAGGGATTGTCTAGATCAGGTTGACCTGTGGGCACATCCATGGGTGAGATAGTCTTGATTGTGCTAATTGATATGGGAAGACCCAGCCCACTGTGGGCGGCGCCATTCCCTGGAGCTGGGTCCTGAAATGTGTATGCGTAGAGAAGGGGAGCTGAATAGTAGACATGCATGCATTTATTCTCTCTGCTCTTGACTGCCATGTGACTGGCTGCTTCAAGTTCCTGTTGTGACTTCCCCACAATGAGGGACTGCAACCTAAATTGTAGCCAACTAAACCTTTCTCCTTCAAGTTTCTCTTCTCAGAGAGTGTTTTATCACAACAGCAGGAAATGAATCTAGCTCACTTCCTCAAACACTCAATTCTCCAGTGGACAGAGGAAAGGAAGAGCCAAAAAAGAAAGGATGCATGTAATGGAGTGGGAAAAGATCAGTAGAATGGACCACTAATTGGAATGGGACTGGGCACTTCAGTGAACGATATGAGCTATTTTGAGCATCATCCTGGGTACTGTCAACAGGCAAGGAGAAGGGATGTAATAGAGCTTGTCCGAAGGGCAAAGTAGAAAAAAAATATAATAAAATCTTTTCCAATTCAGTCTATGTGTAGGAGGTGCAACTTACAGAAAGAATTAGAAAAATCAGAATTATAAAACATACAGGCTTTTTTTCTTCAAGGGGGGAAAATGACTAATGCCTGTTCACCCTGAAGGTGATCCTTTGCTATTCTATGGAGCCAGCCTTCACCTGAATGCACCCAAATCCTGAGCATTGTTTAGGTCCTAATCCTGAGCTTTGTCTCTCAGTGACTAGAACCCATCCTTATGAAAGGTCCCATGTGCTTTGCATTTAATGGAACCTATCTTTATGCTTATTACAAATCCTTGCTCCTAGGCCCTTACCCTGAGCACTGTTTCTTTGTAAATAAGGACCCATTCTTAGGGTAAAGGTCATAGGTGCTCAGCTAAAGAGATGTACTTTGCAAGGGAGTTTCTATGTAGCCCTGTCTAAAGCATTGTGATAACTGTCGTGTGGAAACCTTTCCCCAAAGTTTTACTGTGTTTAAATATGTAAGGAAAGTTAACTGCTTGGTCAGACTCTGGAAGTTTTTGACCCAGCACCTGCTAAAGTGGTGCTGACCTGAGTTCAGTTCTTCACCTTGCGTGGATCATATCCTTGCCGGCTGTGACGTTTGCAGGGATCCCCAACAGTCCATGTACTTTGGATGCCTCACCATGCCAGTGCTCTAGTAAATACCAGGCAGCCACCATCTTGACTTGGCCTTCTAGGGTATCTTCCACACCTTTCACCTCAACATCATCCCCACTGCCCATTTGAGGGAGCCCAGATGGCCTGTCTGAAGTCTTCTCTCCAAAACATCAGCACAATGACTTAGCTTTGCCTTTGATATGAGGCCAAAGACAGTCAAAATGTCCATGGATATCTCTCTTCTCCTTCTCCTCTTTTTTTTTTTTTTCAAGACAGGGTTTGTCTGTGTAGCCCTGGCTGTCCTGGAATTCACTAAGTAGACTATGATAGGGGAAAAAAAATCCCCCGATAATGAATAACTCTACCAACGCAGTAAACCAGATCAGGCCGAATTAATAAGTCCAGGTTTAAGCTGAGCAGAACAAAGCAACTTCTGGATGACTCTCAGGAAGGCAGGAAAGAGAGAGAGCACCTGGCAGGTCCTGCGACCAGGTCTTAAATAGCCTGCAGGCGTGGTCTTGAGCAGCCCCAGGGGAGGGGCTGACCCTTGGTGGGCTTTCTGAGGGGCAGGGTCTGGAATGGGAGGAGTGAGATCCCGAGAGTGGAATCCGCCCCCCCTCACCCCCCTCCACCCCGAGCTAGAGATCCCCAACAGACCAGGTTGACTTTGATCTCAGAGATCCACCTGCCTCTGCCTCCTGAGAATTAAAGGCAGGTGTCACCAATGCTCTGCTAATTTTCTTCTTTATATATCCTCAGCACACTCATTCCAACCAGGCTAGCCTTCCACCAGTCAGCTGCTGCCCATGTTTCTGCCTTTCTTCCCTGTCTGGCATGACTCTTTCTAGTGACTCCTATTCCAGCCCTATTTGTCCTTTGAGACACCCCATCGGGTACGCAACCATTCCTGATCTCTCTACCTCTGCGGTTTCACACATTATTTTGTGTCTCCGTTTGAGCACACTCCATACTGTGTATTGTGTATTAACTACTTACATATTCTGTTTACTTGTAAGCTTGAGTGGAGATCCTGTCTGATTGAACTGTGTTTCTGCAATGGCTGGAGCCGAGCACTCAGTTCAAAGTTGGCATTCAATAATTTTTTCCCCCACAGTTGGTACCTCTGGTTTCATTCTTAATAGAAAGCATTCCCCTGCAAATGGAGCAGCCCCGTTACCAGGCCAGGAGGTAGAGAACTAGACTGTTGGCAGTCAAGTTACTATTCAGAGGCATGGTGGGCTGTGACCGAATAAATTCAGGCAGGTTCTTTGCCTTAGGGGAATTCATACACGAGACAGGCAGAAAACATTAAGATCAAAGCTAATGAAAAATTACTCATCTAGGGCTGAAATAATAGAAGATGGCTTGGTGGAAGAAGTGGTTGTTGCACAAACATGAAGACCTGATTTTACTTACCCAGCACCCACACAGAAGCCTGGCATGGCAATAGTGTGCATCTGGACCCCAGCATGGTGAGGGGTATACCAGTGGATTGTGGCGAGCAGATGAAGTCCTGACTGAATGTATATTGTTGACATGAGCCCAGCCATGTTAAGGACCCCAATATCTCAGACCTGTGGGAACTGGCAAAGCCTTCCCTAGGTCAGGTTCAAGGAGCTGGCCAAGCCTTCCTCTGGTCCCAATGTAAATGATGACAGTGTGTGGAAATGGTCAGCCAAGCTTTCTCTCCAGTATTAAGGCAGCCCAAGACTGCTCCCCTACAGCAACTTCCTGCCAAGATTATTTAAACCTGCCTGCTTGTTCAGCTGGATACGATGAACCCACCTTCTTATTCAACTGTATACAAACCAGCTCCTTGATTCAGATGTATAAAATAAACATGTTGAATTTCTGGGGTGCTCCGTTGCTAATTCTCCACCAGAGCAAGCATGGCCCACCGGACCCCAGCTTTTATGTAGGTTCATCTGTGTGTCTGTCCTTTCTTCACTCTCCCATAGCCCTAGTTAGATAAATCCATGTAGTAGTGCAGAGTGTGGCAGCGGATCCCAGGGGCTCACAGGCCAGCCAGCGTAGCTCCAGGTTCAGTAAGAGACCCTTTCTTGTGTGTGTGTGTGTGTGTGTGTGTGTGTGTGTGTGTGTGTGTGTGTATGTGTGTGTGTGTGTGTGTGTGTATGTATGTGTGTGTGTGTGTGTGTGTGTGTGTGTGTTGACATGAGAAAAACAGAGAGAGAGATACACAGAGTCAGAGAGAGAGAGAGAGAGACAGGGACAAAGACAGAGATAGATAGATAGATAGAAACAGAGAGAGAGAGGGAAGAGAGAGAGACAGTCAGAGACACACACACACACACACACACAGAGAGAGAGAGAGAGAGACAAAGACAGAGACAGATAGACAGATAGATAGAAACAGAGAGAGAGGGAGGAGAGACAGCCAGAGAGGTGTCTTCCTCTTTCCCAATTTACCTTTTTCTATTCTCTCTCTCTCTCTCTCTCTCTCTCTCTCTCTC
>CABHPR010131210.1:5442-23284 GCA_902168415.1 Peromyscus melanophrys | reverse complement strand
CACACACACACACACACACACACACACACACACACACACACACACACCACCCTCCGCTCCTAAAAGAAAGAATGGTTTGTCTATAGCACTTAAGTTACAACCCACATAAAAACCTGGGATTGTAATCTGGCCTTGGAGATGTATACATATATGCATTTATGAGACATCTATTCATTCTAAATGTGAAGAAACAAAGGTTTCTGAGGTCAGTGTTGGTTCCAGGGCACACACATGGACCTCAGGATAAGGGGCATGGACCTTAGCATGAGGGGTGTGGACCTTAGGATGAGGGGTGTGGACCTTAGGATGAGGGGTGTGGACCTTAGGATGAGGGGCGTGGACCTCAGGATGAGGGGCGCGGCTACTCTCACTGCAGATGTTGATCTTCAAGATCTCTATTCTACGACTGAGAAGAATCTGCGGATTGAGGCGCTAGTAGACGCAAGGAGCACATATAACACGAAAAAGAAGGGTGCTTCTTAAATAAATGTGGAACTTGGACAAACCAACAGTTGGCCAATATATTCAGAACGTTCCGCTTAAGGGTATTTTCTTTGGTTAATTCTCTTTTAGACGTTTGTCTTTAAAACCGGTTAAGAGGCCACCGAAGAAAAGTGATCTCATGATACTACCCTAAAAACTCATCAAATAACTGCAATAACCCCACGTGACCCAGATTCTCCTAGCATCCCCATTTTACCCAGTCGCCACTGGCCCCACGCTGGCTCTTTCACATTCCCAGCTTTCTTTCCTACAGTATTTAATACATTTGGGATTGAGTAGGACTTGACTGTTTCCAAACATGAAATCTTTTCTCTGAGTGATCATGCCCCCACCACGGTGCTTCTAACAGCCGGGTCGGCTTCTGGAGGGTCCTCCCTCACACTGACCTAAAGTTTTAGGCTCTAATGTCCCACTTGGAGAAAGAGTCAGGCCTGTTACAGGATTCATTTAGGGCGTCGCTGGAAGGGGCTGAGTGGGGAGTCGAAGGGAAGCTTAAATTCTTCCCTTTTCCCTGAGGTGCCCAGGGAAAGCCGATCAGGGTAAAGGGCCTCTGCCAGCTTGAGAAGAGACCTGCCCCCCTCCCCCCTCGCCCCCTCCCCCGCCTCCCCCAACACTTCTCCAGCCAGAGGAGAGCCGCTCTGACCCTCCTGGAAAACTCCATGGAAATGTCTTCCGTGGCAATTTAGGAGCACACAGCCATCTCTTACCATAGACCACAGAGGAACTGGCCCTGGGCCCAGAATCCCCATGAGGGAAACTCCTTGGGCTGTGCAGCTGCGGCGCAGCCAGGATCTCGCCCACCCCCAGCTGGATGCTGCGGCATGGTGACGGTTAGGCACGGGCTCCCTCTGCTGCTAGCTCTTGGTATTAGCCGTGCTTGTCTGGGAAAGCATCTTCCAGAGCCTGGGTGAGCCTCCAACCCTGGCCAGAAGTTCCTGAAACCTGTGTTATTCAGTGGAATATTTTTTCAAACTCTGCGGAAATGGGCCCCAAAGCGGAGCCAAAGCGAGAGTATGGAGACGCCCACGGAGCGGGCACAGGAATACGAGTGCAGGTTGGGAGAGAGTGAGCCCTTCCTCGGCAGTTGACGGGGACACAGACTATACCTGCCCAACCATCCGTGCTTTGTACTGGCTCTCCAAGACTGGATCCCACTCTGACAGAAATGTGTCCATTGTCACTGACAGTCAAAGCTGTTCCCATAACAGGGGACTTGGGAGTGGCTGAATTAATTTTCAATGGGAATCAGGTTTTCTTTAGCTCCCACCCCCCTTTAACCGAAGCCACCAGAGTGTAAAACTATCGGAACCAGCACTTTCCACTTCTGAGGAGCCAAACGCAGAAATTCCAAGGAAGCTGGAGTCGTTTACAGCACACTTAACAGGTAGCAAAGGTCAGAGTTCTGGCGGGAAGAGCAGAGGCCGGTGGAAGGGCCGCTGCTGAAAAATAGGCAGCCCATGATGGCACCTTGAACAGGTCCTGGATGTCACAAGGCTTCAGAGCCCTGTGCTGGATGATAGAAGATTCTGATCGAATCACCCCCAAAACATCTTTAGCTTGGTGAATCAATAACGTCTGCCAGAGATCAACTGAGTTTGTGTTCCATGATCTCACGTGGAAGCAAGGGACCACTCCCAGCCCTGGGACATTGGTTCTGGAGAAAGCAGAAAGATCCTATTTCTTAGCAGAGACTCTGAAGGATCAAATACACAGATTAAATAAGATTGATTAACACATGTTATGGGTTCAATGCTTTTAAATGGCACAACTCTAAAGGTGCCACCTAGAGCTAGGGAGATGGTCCAATCAGAAAAATGTTTGCTTTGTGAACATGAGGACCTGAGCTTGATCCCCAGAACCCATGTAAAAGTAAAATCAGGATGTGGTGGTCTGCACTTATAATCCCAGCACTGAGGGAGCCGAGGCAGATCCTGGAGAGTCACTGGCCAGTTGGTCTTCCGGCCTCCATGTGCATCACAGTGCTGGCTAACCCCAGGAGAAAAGAACTGAATTCATCCCTCTAGTGCACTGGTTTTCAACCAGCAGTTGCAACTGTTTGGGTGGGAGCTCAACCTCAGCCCCTGGCACCCTGGCATCCCTATACCCAAAGAGTCTGGAATGTTCTGGTGAGAGATCCACCTCAACTCCCCTCCCCCATCTCTTTCCCCAAATCTTCCCCTTCAAAGCCCACCAAACACAGCTCCTCCCCCAGAGAGGCTCAAGACCACAGGGTATATAAGCTGCATCCCCAAAAACAGACACGTGGTTCTTCTGGTCTCTCCTCATGGTCTCCTCTCTGAGGGGCCAGGGAGAACCACCTGGGAATGCTTTACCCATTAAACTTGGGCTTTTACTGATTCAGTCTGATTTGGATTGCTGCGTTGGCAGCAGAGGCCTATTAGGATGCAAAAAAAAAAAACCTATCAGCAACCCCTTTTGGGGGTCACATATCACATATCCTGCATATCAGATATTTACATTATGATTCATAACAGTAGCAAAATTGTAGTTATGAAATTGCAATGAAATAATTTTACGGTTGGGGTCACCACAACATGAGGGACTGTATCAAAGGGTCGCAGCATTAGGAAGGTTGAGAACCACTGTTGATGGCACAGAACACCCAAGGCACCTCTTCTCTTTTTTCCTCACCTGCCGTTTCATATTTAAATCCCCTTAAGGTATTCACTTCTTTTTTCTTGTAAGTCCTTGGAAATGTACTTTACACATGTTTATCTCTATATACGACATGCGTAGAAATAAATCACTTTCTACAACTTCGTGATTTTAAATGTGTCTACAGTTTGTCATCTGTCTGGAGTGAGGTTTTGTTTGACTCAATCCTGTTTTTTGAGTTCCATCAGTGGTGCTGTATGTGGCACTGGCTGATTTGTTTTATGCTTGCATAGTATTCCCACAGACATGTAGGTGGCCTGCAGTGACTTGACTTTGTAGACATTCTTGCTGATAACCTCCTTTCCTGTACGGTTTTCCTTTGGGACACACAGGAAGAAGCGGGCCTTGCCTACAGCCACAGAGTCTCACAATCATCACCTCACTGTCCTCCAAACATCTCTCCCTCTCTGTGAGTGGTGGTTTGAGAATGATGTAGGTGAAAAGGGCCGAGAAAAAAACACCCTGACCCTGACTTGACCCCAGGAAGGGGTGGGGGGCTTGAAATTGCACCAATCCCTGAGCTTGCCCCTGAATCAGACTGTAGAATCCCACCAATTCCTGAGCACAGAATCCCACCAATTCCTGAGCTTGTCACATAATCAGACCACAAAAATCCCAAGCCACCCTTGAAAGCTCCACCCCCAACCCCCAAGAAACCCTATATAAACTTGTTCAGGGTGGTGCTACTTCTCACCCTGGAGGAAGCCACCCTCCTGGATTCTTCCTTCCCAATAAATCTCTTGAGAGAGGTTTGCAGTGTGGTGTGACATTTTTGCCCAGCTGTAACAACTTTTGCTGGAGCCAGAGCAGAGGGGAGTGGAGCAGAGCTGTAACACTCTCTGCTCACTCGGGAAACTTTCCCATAGCAGAGCAGAGCTGTAACATTTCTCCATAGTAGAGCAGAGCTGTAACAACTTCGCTGGGGAAACCCTCCCCTGTTAGGGCAGAGTTGTTACATTGGGGAAATCTTTCCCTGGAGCAGGGCTGTAAGCTGCTATGCTTACAGTGACTTTGTGGTATTCCTAGGCTCCCGACTCCAGGATACCTCTCCACCTGTGCTGCAATGTTAACAAATGGCCCCTATGGGTTCATATATTTACATGCTTGGTCCCAAGTTGATGAACTGTTTGAGAAGGGTTTGGAGTGTGGCCTTGTTGGAAGAGGTGTGTTATTGAGAGTGAACTTTGAGATTGTATCCATGTCAGGCCTGATTCTGCAGATCAGGATGTAAAGCTCTCAGCTACTTCTCCAGTACCATGCCTGCCTGTGTGCCACCATGCTGCCAGCCATGATGATCATGGACTCACCCTCTGAAACTATAAGCCAGCCCCAATTAAACGCCTTCCCTTGTAAGAGTTGCCGTGGTTATGGAGTCTTTTCCAGCAATAGAAAAGTGACTAAGACAGTGTGTTACATATGTGTACACACATCTACATCTCCAGGTCTCATTATACACAACCTTCTTAGCACTGAACGTAGTTCAAACACCTAGTCTCGTCAGTGTGCTACATATAAAACTGCATCTCTGATGTGTCTTTCCATGAGTTCTAGAAGCATTGAGTTCCTTTTGGCTCCTCGCCACCATTGCCATTTCTTCTTGGTTGCTTATCCTGAAAGGATTAAAGAATTACACATGGCCTGGAACTGGGCATTGCTCTTCTTTTTCTTCTCGTGTACCCATGTTGTGTGTGGTGTACATGCTTGTGCAGGCCAAAGGACAACCTCTGGTATCATTCCTCAGGCACAGTCCTTTTTTTTTTTTGAGACAGGATTTCTTAAAAATAGGTTGGGCTGGCTGTCTAGCAAGTCACAGAAATCCACCTGCCTCCTATTCTCCAGAACTGGGATTACAAGTGGGTGCCACCAGGCCTGCCTTCTTTTTCATGGGTCCTAGCAACTGAACATAGGTCCTTCTGCTTGCCAGGCAAGCACCCTACTGATTGAGCCATCCAGCCATTACTTTCTTATCTGAGTAAGTACATAACATATATGTGAATCACTAAATATTCTCACTGACTACCCTCAATGATCTCTATGTTGACTTCCTGACTCCTACAGTGCTGGTTTTGGATATGGGGTTTTGGGGGTTGCCTGGGGCCCCTTAGGACGGCTCTGCTCTCATGAGTAGGATTTTTGCCCTTAGGAAGAAGACTCCAGAGACTTCCCAGACCTAACCTAAAGCCATGTGAGAACCAGTGAGATGGGACCTAGAGGCAGGAAGTAGCCTTGAGACTTTCACCAGATACAGGGGCTGTCAAAATGTCACTCATGGCCCTCTCAGTCTCCAAAACTACATGTCTTAGTTACCGTTCCATTGCTGTGAAGAGACGCCATGACCACGGCAACTCTTATAAAAGAAGGCATTTAACTAGGGGCTTGCTTACAGTTTTAGAGAGTTAGTTCATGGTCATTATGGTGGCAAGTAGATAGGCATGGGTGTGGAGGAGTAGCTGAGAGCTTTACATCCTGATGCATAAGCAGCAGGCAGAGAGGGAGAGAGACACAGCCTGTCATGGGCTTTTGAAGCCCATGGCCAGTGACACATCTCTTCTCACAAGGCCACACCTCCTCCAACAAGGCCACTCCCCTAGTCCTACACCAGTTCACCAGCTGGGGACTAAGCATGCAGAGGTATGAGCCCATGGGGGTATTCTCATTCAACTCACACGCCGTGGGAATGAAATGGCGGTTGTTCACTCGGCCCTCTACTCTGCACCACTTTAAGTCTTTGCCACACTCAGCCATAAGTGAGATATCTTTGTCAAGCCCCTCCCCTCAAGGCAGAAGAGGAAGCAAAAAGACAGTAAGAGCTAGAGATGATAGATGACTCCATGGAAGCATCATCTCCCAGATACTGGACCGATGCACACACAAACTCACAGAGACTGTGACAGCACACCCAAGACCTGCACAGGTTCAAACCAGACAAAATCCCAGCCCTGAGAAGAGGAGGTGGACACAAAGTCCCACCCCCAACCAGGAAGCTATTTGCAATTGATACCTGAAAGGGAGACTCACTTTGCTCCAAAGGAGTGTCACTGGGTATATCAATCTCATTCCAGGACAGGCTCCATGACCAGGAATAGTTGGTCAATACAAAATGGGTTCCAATTTGTGTATGTGTGTGTGTGTGTGTGTGTGTGTGTGTGTGTGTGTGTGTGTGTTTGTGTGTCTTCTTCAATTTTATTCTTTCTTTTGTCTGTTTTGATTTTTGCTTGTTTTTTCTTGTTTTGAGAGAGACACTGAAAGAGAAGTTAGATGGGAAGGGAGGTGAGAAGGATATGGGAAGAGTTGGGGGAGAGGAAAGAATATGATGAAAATATATTGTGTTAAAAAGTCTTTTTAAAAAAAGACTGCCGTTTGGGGCTGGGGAGATGGCTCAGCGGTTAAGAGCTTGTTGCTCTTGTAGAAGACTGGAGTTTGGTTCCCGGCACCTATGGCAAACAACTCACCAGCTCCAGGGAATCCCACACCCTCTTCTGGCTTCCACAGGTGCCTGCAGGCAAGTGGTGTACACTCACATAGACACACACACACATAAACAAGGATTTAACAAGAACAAGACTGTGCTGTTGTTCCGTAGTGTTTTTCCACTTATTCTCACCGATTGCCAGAGGTTCCTCCACCAGGCTCTAGACTGTACCTCCCAAAGCAATAGATGCTGCACTAGCTTTTCCCAGTCCAATACCATCCACCAGCTTGAGCTCGGTCTTCTGTTTTGATTTGGTCAGATCCATTCACTTCTCACTTTGTGGTTTGTGATTGTGAAGTCTTAGGGGGTAGTCATATAATGTCCCAATGTCCCGTACTCATTTTCTCATCAATCCAACAACAGACTCAGGAGCCCTGGTGATGGGAGTTCTAAGAGACATCTGAGGCTGGAGATCAGGACAGGCCTTTGCGCCCATTTCTTTCTGGACTTAGATATGCCCAGGGTTCGAGGCAGGCTGACCTGATGGCAAGGCCTCCCTGGTAAAGAATTCAGAGGATAGGTGCTCCCATGATGCTCCCGAGGTGCAGGCGGGACCTTGGCAAAGATCTATCCTGTATGTTCCAGAAACCCCAGCTTATTAACCTGGAGCACGCACATGTCCCCACAGCATACCTGACCTTCACTCATCCGGCTGGCCACAGGAGTGAATGGTCCCTTTCCCCATACCACCAACCAGACGAATCATCTCTCTTCTACAAGGTAGAAGACTAGACAGAGATGCCAGAAGGCTTCTCCAAGTGCTTCTCACTCCTGTAGAAGATCAGAGTCCATCAGCTTTGTACTCACATGGGAGTGTGAGAGTAGGAAAAATGTAACAATTATTTTCATTAGCTTATCTCAGTAGCTTCATATCAGAGTTGACAAGAACACGGTTCAGAGAGGTTGAGACATTTTCCTATAGTCCTGGAGCAAGTAGTGCAACGAAATTCCATAACCAGCCTCTACAGTTCTGCTTAACACAAGTTCCTCACTCACACCCCTCACCCTTAAAACCTAAAGACCAACCTGTGTTCTCTCTCCTTCAACCCAAAGACTCCCAACATGCTGGATCTTCAGTGGAGACGGTTTGCACCCTACTGAGCTGTCGGCTAAGGTCCTAGAGACCCAGAAAATAGAGGAGAGGACTTCAAAGCTGCCAGCAGGTGAGAGGTGGGGACTCTGCTTTCTCGGCATGCCCTGATTTTCTGCTTCAGAGTGGAACACTTTGAGCTGGTGTTTGGAAAGGAGCTATGCGGGACGGCAGAGACGCATCCCTAAGGGCTCAAGCCAAAAAGGGAACGCACTGCCTTATAAAACCACCAAGTTCAAAGCCGGGTCCACTCCAGAGTGAGCACCCTTAGTTTTACCACTTCTTGGGTCCGCTTTGTCTCTGTTGGAAACAGTCCTGCCAACTACCGCGAGCTCTGAGCTGACATCGTGGGGCCAGTCACTATCACTGAAAGAGAGGAGAGGTGCCCGAGTTCTGGCAGGAACCCACTGGCAGTGATCACAGCTCAAGTTGCTTGGAATTAGATCCCAGCTACACCTGTGGGGAGGGAACACTTAATCCCAGGGCTGAGGTGGGGAGAGACTGGTTTCCTGAAAGTGAATCAGAAGTGTGGTCACCAGTACAGATAGGAATGATCTGGAAGACAAAGAGCCAAGATGGCTGACACAGTTGACAATGCTGTACCTCTTACCTACCCCGAGACTAGTGTTCTGTATGCACCCCCCTTTCTATCCCCAAAGCCCTCCTGGGAGGTGGGGACTGTCACTATTCCCATTTCAATGGTGCAGACATCGGAGTTCAAAAATGTTATTTAACTCGGTTAGCTATTCAGGGTCTCGTAGCTAGTCATAGGCAAACCTCACAGTCAAACTTGGAAATGCCTCTTGTTACTCACTGACTTTTAACCACAGCACACTGTTACAGATATGATGGCTAGTGCCAGAAGGGAACTTTATTCCAATGTGAGTACCTCTGCCCCCTCTGACATCTCAGGACCGCCAATGCTACCATTGCCTCTGGCTTAGTTCTTGAAATCACTGTTTCTACACTCAGCACTGACACTTTCTTCCCCTGATGAAGCTGACCACCCACATGGGTGTGTGTGTGGGGGCAGACACAATAAGGGGGCGCCTATTTTGGGGTGTCCACAGACAGAGATGCATCTTATTTGTTTTTCAGCCGAAGAAGGATATTCTCCCCCCAAGATGTTTGATTTCAAGCTGGCTCAAACACTTTTGTTCAAACTTTCCAAGCAATTTCATCCCTGGGGTGGAAACAGAGCATGGAATGATTTGGAGCAAAAGGACAATTTTTGGACAATTATAAGTGAGTGAAAACAGGAGGCTATAATGGAAGTTGTCTCTCAACCCTTAACTTCTAGCATTTTGTAACCAAGAATTCTGTCTCTCAGGTTTTGGTGGTGGGAACACAATGCTAAGCAGCTGTCTGGAACGGCTTCTAGAAGTTCAATAATTAGAAACAGCTACGCTGACTCAGGAGCCCATCCGTTGCATTGTAGAGCATCGCTGTACATAAGGGAAAAATAGGAGGAAAAGGCTGGAAATGTGCAAAGATAAAAACCCAACAAAATATCTCAGATGTGTTTTTAAAGCGACTGTATTTCTCTTCCCAAACTTGCATTGTCTAGTGTCTAATATTAATAATTCTTGTGTGAGGAAGGAGCTGGAAGAAAAGTCAAACTCTTTATAATAGATGGCGAGCAGGCCCGATCTGTTATTGGGCACTACACAGTCAATAGAAGGAGACAGTGTGGTTTAGGAGTCAGTCAGGTGGCACAATTAGGAAGTTCATTTTGTCTGAAAACAAAACAAAACAAAACAAAACAAAACAAAACAAAACAAAACAAAAACCAAAAAAAAAAAAAAAGAAAAAAACATGTTTTGAAACTTGGTGCAAAAGGAAACCTGTCATCTTCCAATTTCCTCAAACAGATTTAAGAGCTGGAAAATATCCATCTATTGCCCAGGCCTGAGACACGGGCTTCCTGGAGACAGATACCAAGCTTTCTGGGTGTCCCTGTCTCCTCAGTAGTTTCTCGGGGCTTTTGTCTTTGGTCTTACAATGGGTGAGATAACATGGACCATATGGAGAGGCTGTGTTTGCACATATGGAGACCATGGGATTTTGGAGGCAAAGAGGCTGCTGGGATACGGCAGAAGCAAGAAGAAAGGGCAAAGGTGGAAATGGTATTTCTCACAGCATGGGAAGGGGCTGGACTTGGGGAAGAGAGGAAATCTCCACTCGTCCGAATGCATCCATCCACCAAGGCAGCCTAAGACATCACAGTGTGTCCAGAGCAGGTAAAGCCAGATGGTGGGTGGGAGCCAGACTCTTGGTTTTTATTCCACCCTTGGAAGTAGTCTGGTGGTGGACCTGGCTGAGACATGGCTTTCTGTCTGGCATGTGAGTCTACTCTTACGTCCCATGAGGGGCTAAAACTCCCTTTCAGATGAGGGATAAGGAACAGAGCCTGAGATTGTCTCAGATCTTGAACAAATCTTGATACATGCTCTGGGCACTAGAGAGCTTTGTGCCTCTCTAAAGAGGAGGAGGTGATAAAATGCAAGAGCTGGGGATAAAGACTGTCACCTACACATTGGATACTCAGTACTCTGGGGAAGGTGACACTCACAATGGCACAGAGCTGGCAAACAGGGCTTTTTTTAGACCTCTCCTCTGTACCTGGAGTGCACCAAAGCACCCAAGCATTAACAGAGAGAGTCAGAGAGTGTGCCCCCTCCACCCTCCCACTCCCCTCCCCTGCCCCTGTCCTGGGGCTCAGCATGAGGTGGGCTTTGTAGGAAAGCCTAGAAACTCAACAGTTACCAAGCATTTACTGCGTATGCAAAACAGATATTACTGAGAGTCTATGCTGAGTCACAGGTCAATGGACACATGAATTATGACTTTATTTCTGCAAAAAAAATAACTGCTGGGGTGGTTACATATGTCCATAAACACCTAGGAAAGTATATGAGGATATACATTATTAGTGATGGTTATCTCTGTGAGGGCAGTGGAATTCAGGCTGGTGCTCTAATGTACTTTCACTTGCTACTTATTTGTCTTTTAAAATTTTAAACCAAGACTTATTTACTTATTTTATGTGTCTAAGTGTCTCGTTGACACGTCTGTGCACTCTGTGTGTGCCTGGTGCCCTCAGAGGCCAGAAGTGAGCACTGGATTCCTTGGAACTGGAGTTATGAGTGGTTGTGAACAGCCATTTGGGTGCTGGGAACTGAACCTAGGTCCTCTGCAAGAACAGGTGCTCTTAATTGATGAACCAGTTCTCCAGCATCTTCTCTTTGTCTTCTTAAAGTGATTGTGTCCTAATCTGATCTATGTTGTTGTGATAAAGCACTTGACCAAAAGCAATCTGGAGAGGAAAGAGTGTATTGCCTTAACATGTCCCGGGTCATAATTCATCACTGATTGAGTCTGAGAAGGAACCCAAGCAGGATCGTGAAGCAGAAACCATGGAGGGCTACTGTTTGCTGGCTCACTCACAGACTCATGCTTAGTTAGCTTTTTGTTTTTGTTTTTTTGTTTGTTTGTTTGTTTTTGTTTTTGTTTTTTTGTTTTTTTGAGACAGGGTTTCTCTGTGTAGCCTTGGCTGTCCTGGAATTCACTCTGTAGACCAGGCTGGCCTTGAACTCACAAAGATCTCCTGCCTCGGCCTCTGTGTGCTGGGATTCAAGGTGTGCGCCACCGCTGCCCGGCTTAGTTAGCATTCTTACACAGTGCGGAACCACCTGCTGAAGAAGAGTGTCACCTACAGTGGCTTGGGCCCTCCTCCATTGCTTCAATCAAGACAACTTACAGTCATGTGCACGGACTGACCTGATAAAGACAATTACTCAAATAAGTTTTTTCCCCATCCCCCGCCCCGGTGACTTTATGTCTAGTTGACAAAGATAAGCAGGACAGTACATATTTATATATTATTTCCAAAACTCTTTTAAAACACCTATCACTTCTGATCATCACACACAGGCACACACCGAAAGGGTATATACTCTTGGGCAACTGTGTTGTTCTGTGAACAATGACAGAGAACAGCCACACAGACCTGGTGTGCATACTGACTATATGGTGAGCATCCATTGCTGTTAGAACCATGATTTAGCCTGTTGCTCCTAGGACCATGATGGACAAAATAACAGGAGGTTAAACCAAGCACAAGAGAAAATGATCCCATCCAGACACACAGTGAACACACAACACACAAGGCTGTCAGTGTAACATGTCAGCTGCTAGGCAGGAAGCTTTCCTGTAAGTACAAGTGGACACTCTAAAGCATTAGTAAATGACTGCAGTGTGGTAAATACAAAAACAGTGGCATGATCATGGAGCTGTGTACACAGTGCTTTTATACAGCTGGCCATGCATGGGCTTCTTCACACCAGCACCTTCATAAATGTGTGAGAAATGCATTGTGCTTCAACATTACCTGGCTATGATGTGGGCAGGGGGAATTTTTCTTTTTTCTTTTTTTTCTTTTTTTTTCTTTTTTTTTTTTTTTCGAGACAGGGTTTCTCTGTGTAGCTTTGCGCCTTTCCTGGATCTCGCTCTATAGACCAGGCTGGCCTCGAACTCACAGAGATCTGCCTGGCTCTGCCTCCCGAGTGCTGGGATTAAAGGCGTGCTCCACCACCGCCCGGCTTTTCTTTTCTTTTTTTTATTAAGAAAATTTTTTATTCATTTACATACCAATCACAGATCCCCCTCTTCCCTCCTCCAGCCTCCCCCCCCAACTCACCCCCATTCCCTCCTACAAGCAGGTAAGGCCTTCCATGGGGAGTCAGCAGAGCCTGGTACATTCAGTAGAGGCAGGTCCAAGCCCCTCCCGCTACACCAAGGCTGTGCAAGGTGTCCCACCATAGGATAGTGGGCTCCAAAAAGCCTGCTCATGTACCAGGGATGGATCCTGATCCTACTGCCAGGGAGCCCATTAAGCAGATCAAGCCACACAACTTGTCTTGCTTGTGTAGAGGGCCTAGTCCAGCCCTGTGGAGGCTCCACAGGTGTTGGTCTAAAGTTCATGAGTTTCCACTAGCTTGGTTTGGTTATCTCTGTAGGTTTTCCCATCATGATCTTGATGCCCCTTGCTCATAGAATCCCTCTTCCTACTCTTCAACTGGACTCCTGGAGCTCAGTCTGGTGTTTGGCTGTGGATCTCTGCATCTGCTTCTATCAGTTACTGGAGAAAGGCTCTATGATGACAGTTAGGGTATTCACCAATCTGATTACTGGAGTAAGCCAGTTCAGGCACCCTCCCCACTATTGCTAGTAGTCTAAGCTGGGGTCATCCTTGTGGATTCCTGGGAACTTCCCTAGCACCCAGTTTCTCCCTATCTCCATGATGTCTCCCTCTATCATGGTTTCTCTTTCATTGCTCTCCCACTTCATCCCTGTTCCAGCTCGACCATCCCTTTCTCTTATGTTCTCATCCCTTATCCTCTACCCTCCATTGCCCACCCCTAATCCCCAGTTTACTCATGGAGATCTCATCTATTTCCCCTTCCTAGGATGATCCATGCATCCCTCTTTAGGTTCTCCTTGTGAGCTAGTTTCTCTGGAGCTGTGGGTTGTAGTCCGGCTATCCTTTGCTTTACATCTAGTATCCACTTATAAGTGAGTACATACCATGTTTGTCCTTCTGAGTCTGGGTTACCTCACTTAGGATGATATTTTCTAGTTCCATCCATCCATTTGCCTGCAAATTTCATGATGTCATTTTTTTTTAACTGCTGGGTAGTACTCCATTGTATGTATGTACC
Source organism: Peromyscus melanophrys (assembly GCA_902168415.1). NCBI lineage: Eukaryota > Metazoa > Chordata > Mammalia > Rodentia > Cricetidae > Peromyscus > Peromyscus melanophrys. Next base: position 9,822 of record CABHPR010131210.1, on the reverse strand, counting down.
ACATTTTCTTAATCCACTCTTCAGTTGAGGGGCATCTAGGTTGTTTCCAGGTTCTGGTTATTATGGACAATGCTGTTATGAACATAGTTGAGCATGTGTCCTTGTGGTATGATTGAGCATTCCTTGGGTATATGCCCAAGAGTGGTATAGCTGGGTCTTAAGGAAGATTGATTCCCAATTTTCTGAGAAACCATCATACTGATTTCCAAAGTGGCTGTACAAGTTTGCACTCCCACCAACAGTGGAGGAGTGTTGGTGTGTGTGTGGGGAGGATTTTTCTACTCCATTATAGTCTTATGGGACCCTCATTGGTTACTGAAGGGCCCACAGGCAACTTGTTATTGTAGATATCCTTTGTATTTCCTGCATTGCCCATGAGGATGAGGACTATTCTTGAGATATCAAATTCTCAGAGCTTCTGCTTTGTTTATCATTTTATGCTTTGTGTCTGGCACAGAGTAAGTGTCCAATAGATACATGTTGATTAATGGAGTGAATTAGTTCTCAAATAAAAACTTGGGAAATATCTGTGCTCCAATCAGAGTTCTTGAGTATCTGGAGCAGTTGATGCATACCTATTGTATGAATTTAAATTGAAATGTTAATGAGTAAGACCTGCCCTAATATAATCCAGACACTCACATTTTTTAAGCATATTATAAAACAAAGTATGAGGGGACATAAAGAGACACACTGAAGGGTGAAGGGAAAGGCTACAGTTCCTGCGAGAGGTGATCATGGAAGGCTGTGCGGATGTGGGGCTCCACAAGACTGAACATCCTTGCTATCTTAGTTACTTTTTGATTGCTGTGAGAACATCCTCTGACAAATGCAACTTAAGGGAGAAAGGACTCATCCTGGCTTACAGTTCCTGAGGGATACAGTCCATCAAGACCAAAGAGCTGGGAGGCAGGCTGGTCACACTGCACGCACACTCAGGAAGCAGAGTGTGAACAGGAAGTGGGCTCAGCAACCAAATGCCAAGCCCCACTCCCCCCCCCACACACACACAAGAAGTACACTTTTCCCAGGTGGTACCAACTCCTGTAGCTTCTGTGGCCTTCCCAAATGGTACTGTCAGCACAGGACCAAGGGTTCAAACACATGAGCCTGTGGAGAACATCTCCCTTTGGACCATAACATCTGGCGTTGTGCATCATGAGACAGACTGGAGGCTTCGAGGCATGGTCACACCGTGAGAGGGGCAGTGGCAGCCAGAGAACACACTGAGTAGCCTCAGGCCTTGCAGAGAATGGTCACTGGCTTACCACTCCCCTGGATGTTCCTGTGTGGCTCAGAATCTTGTGATAACCAGGTGAGGCTTTGCCATTGCCCAGTTAAGCCACCCTGTGCTCTTAGTAACAAAGTGGGATTTCTGATGGCTTTAATTGGGTGGCTAATTTGCTGCATATTTTATTAGACTCCTAGGAACTGGAATGCACACACCAAGTGAAACAGCCACACACCCCCTCTGCTGTGGAGTCTGGCACGTGGGCTGGGCAAGGACCCAGCGCCTGCCCACAGCCCACCAGCCGAGAGGCTACCCTGAGTTCTGCCAGGAGGCTTCTGGGAAAGATGGAGGTCTTTCTCCCGGTTCCTTGGTGTGGCTTCAGTTTCTCTTCTCATCAAGACTGTGAATAATGCCATTGATGGCAGGGGAATGGATCCAAAGGACTGGGAGGTTGTGGAGTGAAGGTCTATATGGAGAGAGCTAAGAAGAAGCCTTGACAATGGACTGGACAGGTATGTGGGAGACAGAGGAATGTTGTCTTGTGGGCATCATGGAGAGAAAGAAAAGGGCCCAACACAGGAGTATAAGGACTTCCTGGGTGATGAGCCCCCAGCCTGGAAGTGCAGCCTGCCTTGATGCCTAGGGAGGTCTTCTGCACAACGACTTTCCAGTTCCTCCAGCTCCTCATACTTAGGGAAGGAGATCTGGTTCTCATAGCATCACTGGAGAGGAGGAAGAGGATGCCCCCCAGAACCTATTGTTTCAGAGCCACACAGTCCTGGCAGAGGCTTCAGACACATTTTTCCTGGACTCCAGGAAGGAGCAGACCACCATGACAGTGTGCACCAGACATGGAAGCAAGAGAAGGGTATCCTGTGATGTTGTAGCACATGGCACAGAACTCTGCCTCGGTATCAGTTCTTTTCAATGACTGAGTGCCTACCCTTGGCCCACTGAATCAGAACCTCTGCGGGTGGGCAGGTCGTGATCTCTTTCTTTAAAGCTCCCAAGGTGAAGGTAATGAGAAAGTAGCTCTCAACATTCCCAATACTGCCTCCATATCTGGGAGGTAGGCCTGGAAAGGTGACTCACCAAGGTTGGTCCAGCCAGACTGGAAACCAGGTTTGACAAGGTCTGGCCCGCTCTCACATTACCCTGTTGACACCAGGCTTAGCTGAGCAAGGCTGTGCTGTCAACCCTCCTGACCTCATAGTCACACACATTCGATTCTTCCATAGCTTCCCAGCTCTACAGCAGGCCTGTTCTTTAGCCTTTATCTCTTTGCATCTTTCATGAAACCATCATGCCTTAGATGCTGTGGACCACAACACATCAAACTCCAAGCCATGGTTTCAGAACGACGGCTGGCTGTGGGCTTTGCAGGAGTAGGAAACAGAAGAGTTGAATATCTTCCAGAGTGGAAGATAACACAGTAGAGTGGGAAAGAGAATCTGATTTGGAATCTGGCATGTGAGCTTTGGAATCTGCTTTTGCATCTGAGCTGTGAACCCAGGCTATGTGTCTTCACCTGTAAGATTAAGCTCCTGCGGCTGCAGTGGGGATCACAGGAGTGTGTGAATGAATGGGGAAAGTGCCTGGGTGGTACAGTCAGGGTAGGCTAGGTTTGCTACTGTAGCACACAAGCCCTGCAGTCTCAGTGCATAATGGAAGCCCCACAGCACATCATCAAGGACGGATTAGAAAGGAGGAGGGTAGGGGTCTGCTGACAGGACATTCCAAGGCTCAAGCTGCAGTCTCTACCACCATCTCAACACCAGGCTCCAGGTTTCCAGTGACAGGAAAGAAGAGGCAATCACATCACATACCAGCTCTAAAATGTGCCCCTCACCAAGACACCCGTTATCCCATGCACATTTCACTGGACATTCAGAACTCCAAGAGACATATGCTTAGGGGAAGAAGAGGTCCAGAAATCACAGTGTATGTGAAGACTCACTAAACTAATGGCAGCAAGGGACATCCACATAGTCAAACCAGAGGACAGGTTTCACTTCCCGAGTTACACAACTACCAAGAGACACTTTTCGATGGTTTGGGTCTCTTTTCCCTTTGGAGTCATTTGCCTTTCTAGATAAATACTGAAAAAGAAACATTTTCGATGGGTTAAAAATGTCTGAGCAGACACAGTGAAATTCCACATCAAAACCTTCCAGTCTGAGCATTGCTCCTTGGTCAGGGCTCATGATGCCTGTCGTATTTCTAAGTGGCTTACGCTTGTCAGCAACAGTACTTCCTCTGTAAACAGTGGAATCTGAGGCATGACTTACAGAAGATATATGGCTCTTCCATACACGCCTGTGACTTGGGGGTGTACGTTTACCTCCTGGGTCTCCGTGGTGTCATTGGCAGAGAGTTTGTCTGTCAACCAACCTCCTTCTGAAGCATCTTCATTATTTTCACTGGGGGAGCCCTGGCTTTTGGGGATAGCCCAACTCTGCAGAAGCCATTAGACAGCAAGTTCAAGGAAACTCTTACCCATTGTAATGAAGTCGAAGAACTCAGTGGGAAGAGGGGAAGGCTTTGCCCGAGGACCTCTTCAGCTTACACCAAATGCTTCCTTAGGAATCCAAAGGCATCCACCCAGGGAGAGGGCTCCGCAGGTGAAGGCACTTGCTTCTAAGCCAGATGGCCTGCGTTAATCCCTGAGACCCACAGGGTAGAAGGAGAGAAGTGAAACCTGTGAGCTGCCCTTTGACCTCCACTTGCACACTGTGGTGCACTCGTGTGAGTACACACACACACACACACACACACACACACACACACACACACACACACTTTTTTATGTAATTAGAAAATCATGCCCTGGAGCATTTCTAGTGACTACTGACACACATAGTATATTCACCTGCAGTGTACAGGCTTTGGGATCAGGCAATAAAAGCCCTCCTGCTTTCATACACATTCTGGGGAAGGGAGAGAATAATCAAAGGCACGCTACAGAAAGAGAATTCTGCTCTGGGTAGAGCGAATGGTGAGGAAAATAATGCAAGGTGGGGGAGGAGAGGATGCCTCGGGCTGCGGGAGGAGTCCACTCACTAGAGGCATGAACGAAATAAGGTCAGCAGTGATAGGGCATGTAGGAGAGAGAGAGAGAGAGAGAGAGAGAGAGAGAGAGAGAGAGAGAG
>CABHPR010131209.1:32811-44063 GCA_902168415.1 Peromyscus melanophrys | reverse complement strand
ACACACACACACACACACACACACACACACACACACACACACACACAAAGCTTGACTCATGCTTTGTAGTGTCTACAAGGACTACAGAATTATGAGCAGTGACAGGATTGTGATTCAGGGTAGTACAGATGTCCAAAGGTCATGACTGAGTCCTCAGATTCTCAGTCTGGACACATCATTTTAAATTGCCCCAAAGTGTGTTTGAGGTTACTTGTCTAGTCAAGGTCAGAAGTGAGAATGTAAGTTCCCCTAAATCATGAATTGTTCTGATTCATTTCTGTCTCACCAAGAATGAGCTGGACTTGACACTTAATGGATACATAACACATACATTCTGAACTTTTGAAAATTCTAAGTTAGAAATCACACAAGGCAGAAGAAAATTAGTAGTTGCTTATGCATTATTTTTTTCTTTTTTTTTTAACTTGGATACTTCTCTACCAACCAGCTTGAGCTTCTTAGGCAGTACAGTGTCAGTATTCTAAAAGAGACAAGAGGGTAAGCCATGGTGCCGAAACACTGTGTATGCTGTTGTCACACATGATATTTGTCATTGGCCAAATCAATTCACAATCTATCCAAGTCCAAAGTCAAAGGTTATAGATTTGAAATTCGAGCTATTAATGGGAGATTTGACAAAAACACATTAGAATGATTGACCATACCTTATGTCATATTTTCATTTTCTATTGCTGTGATAAAACATCTTGACATAAGCAACTTAAGGTAAAATTGTTTATTTTGCTCACAATTCAAGGTTTCAGTCCCTCATTGCACATAAGTCCAGAGGGACAGAAACATTAAGTAGCTAATCACATTACCTCCACAGTCGAGAGGAAAGAGACATGAATGAATGCATACATGATCACACCCAGCTGGCTTTCTTCACTCATAAAGTTCAAAATCCTGTGCAAAGTGAATTAATTGTCCACCACAGTTAACATAATTTTGATAATTTCCCACACATATGCCCATAGGCCAATCTGATTTAGAAAATCCCTCTCCAAGACTCTTTTTCCAGATAAGACTAGTTTATGTCAAGTTGACAATTAAACTAGCTGCCAGGGCACATATTTCAGATATTATGCTGGTTTAGTAAATTAGTGGTTATGGATTCTCCTCCAATAACCTTGATTCACTAGCATTGAATAGTTGGCTAGGTTTCTAGTACTGGATATGGTTTCCCTCTTGTTGAGTAGATCTTGCATTCAATTAGAGATCTCTTGGTTACTGCTAAATTATTTGTGTTCAAACATGAGATGAATATGGCAAACTGGATGGGGAAAAGCCTGAGAGGCCTTAACCCTACAAAAAAACAACAACAACAACAACAACAAAAAAAACCCAAAACTGTAGGTACTTGAAGAAAGCTGGGAACAGGATAGTGATCTTCCTACCAATTGGGAAACACCAGTTGATTGTCCAAGGGGGAAACAGCTCTGAAAACATACATGCAGGTAACATTATACAGAGTAAATGGGTTATATTTAAGAATATATATGTATATATATGTAATATAAATATATACATTAAGGAATATATATGAGGTTTTATATATTTAAGAATATATATGTATATCTATTGATTGATTGATTTATCTGGCTAGCTAAGGTCAGAAGTGAGAATGTAAGTTCCCTTAAATCACAGATTGTCCTGATTCATTTCTGTCTTATCAAAAAGTAGTTGGACTTGACACAGTGGCACATATATCTTGCATTGTTGAAAATGCCAAGTTAAAAAGCACACAAAGCAGCAGAATATGTATATATCTAGTAGAGTGAGAATGCTGATACAAAGCACAAATGATCTCAAAGTAAGGCACAAGTGTGTGAACCCCCTCAAGCATCTGGTGTCTCCATGACTGTAACAGTAATAAATGATCTGCACCAATCTCACAGATTGTTGGGAACTAGATTGATATTTTGGACATAAAAAATGACTTGGAAATCAGCAAACAGATGAAAAAGATTATCATCAATCAAAATCTAGGACAAACTATGACTTCCTCACATGCTTCTCTTGCTGTTCTAACCAGCACTAATTGTTTGAGTCTGTATTTCACTGGAACTTGGAGTCTGAACCACATATCTTAATACTTGCTGTTCTGTATACATTTTCAGTTGTCATAATTCGGCAATTATCAGACCTGAGAGTGAGGCTCCCCAAGATACAGAAGGCATGAGTGAACAGTGAATTAACTGTGACCACTATAAGTAACCCCCAAAAGAGACCATCCCCCAACAGAGCTGATCAATAAGACGATGAAGAAATGGAACAGTGTCCTAAGGCTTAAAGTTTTAGAGGGCTGTTTTTAGCTAGTTTTGGATTCCTTATTAGAGGATATTATTAAATCATTAAATAATATAGGGATTAAACATTAAATATTTAGCTATAAGCACATTGGATTCTGTGTCATTCATATGAATGGGAGGAGGAAAAAACTTATTTAAATCCTTTGTGTGCAAATGCAAGGAAAAGTATGTAATTTTGAGGTGAAACTGAGTAAGCTAAAACTATTACTCATCTCTCTTCATTGCAGAAACAAGAAGGAGTAGCAATCTAGGAAAGCACCCTCATGTCCAGTGCTCACAAGTCCCCACAATGAGTTATTTATGTAGACCCAGCATGACCATGATGATCAGCATCTAATGAAACCCTCACTCCAGAATCTCTGATCATCTACAATTCTCTAGATATAAGTTTAGTGTTTCAGTTGGGTGGGAGTACCATCTCAACTCTTTTTTTCATTATATTCATATTTGCTAAAGCATGGGTGGCATAAATAAATTGTGGCCTTACAATGTAACCTAAACCTAGTAAAGAGAGGTAAGTGTGGCTTTAAAAGAAATTGGCATATCATTTCATGTTCACTGAGATAATTCTGAAAGCAAAATCACCATTAGTACAATTAAATTAAACATGCCATATTTAAAATAAATATTTACCATTTGACAAATTATTTTCATCACATTTATAGGCCTATACAACCAGTCTATGTCATAACCTATTTCCAAAATTAAAGTATATTAAATAATTTAAGCTCATATATACTTATAAATGTTGTTTTTAGTTATATATATATATATATAAAATCTGAAAAAGAGGCTATAATTTTTATCAGTAAGTTTGTATTTAGCTATTATAATGGCTTTCTCAGTCATATCTGTTTTGTGTCTTTTGTTGTAGTTGCTGTTGTTCTAAATGTAGTGTTATTGGTTTTCATGAAATTGTTTTCTACCTTTCTCAAAATTCTATATTATCATCTAGGACCTGGCAACCATTAACACCTTCAGCTGCCTCTTCTTGGTAGACTACAGTGTAAGAAAATGTTTTCTGCATGTGTCTCAGTACCTACAAAGCCCAGAGTAAATTCATGCCGAGTTCACAAAGGATCAACCTTATTTCTCTGCACATTGAAGTCTGCAAATATTTGAGTCCAAACATTTTTCATAACCACTCTTGTCCTTCAGTTTAACCAGATGGCATTTTCAACCACTATTTTACACAACAAAAGGTCATCAAATAAGCGTCTCTATTTATGATGCTAAATTTAGATACTACTAAACTATACTTCTTAATATCATTCTAGTCAAGTACAGATTACAAATTGACACTGCTTATAAAAGGAATTTTGTTACTGTTGCCTCATGTCTAGATGCTATCAGAGACATGAAAACAAAACTCTGGTTAGAACTTCCATTTAGCCATCTCCATCTAGCTGATTTCTCACTAATTCCCTCTAATACCATTTGTATGAGTTACTTTTCTCACCTTGTGATGAGGTGCCTAACACGACAGCATAAGAGAGAGGATGGATTTGGGCTCCTGGTGTCATCGGGTTACAGTCCATCACGATGAGAAAGGCTAAGTGACAGCAGAAAGACATGACTTCTTCATGCGGTGGCTACCCAGTACAGAACAACATCAAAGCTAAGTACATCATCCAAGGCCCACTCTTACTATTTGGGTCAACTACCAAAGTCCCAAAACTATGCCTCCAGCTAGATGCTTAAGCTTCCAAATGCTTAAGCACATGAGCAGAAGAATAACATTGTATATTTGAACTAATGCCATATGAGACAGACTCAGAAATCCTGTTTTTAAGTTCTATTTGCTTAGAAAATCCTAAATTAAATTTTTTCCTTGATATAGAAAGACCAATTGCCAAGCTAAATTTAATTGTCAAATAATTAAATAATGCAGTCACGTATTGACATCAAATCATTGTAACAAATTATTCATAACATCCTGTGGAAAGATTGTCCAATCTTTATTTCCCAATCACACTTCACGTATAGTTATTTCCCACTGACCCACTGTCATTCCCTCTGCTTCTGGGCTGGGGCATGTCTGTGGCATGTTTGTATGGTGGTGGACAGCAAAGGTGACATGGTTTGATTTTTGTTCTAGTACCTCAAGACACGGGAAAGGATAGACTCTTCCTAGCCATTCTTGTCAATGGATTAACCTTGGTTATTTTAGATACAGATATGGTATAGGGGATGATTGCCATTCAGTTTTACTTCTAAAATAAAGGAAGATGGCAGTTGAATTTGTCTTATATTCACCATGAGATCACGGTGAAATCTGTCAGGCAATGTGTGAGCCTTCCACCCCATCATAGCTAATTTAAACCTAACTTTTAGGTAGACGGTAAGTTGGATGGGACAGGACAACAATTTTTCCAAGACAAAATGAGCTATGAGGTCATGTAGCTTTTAGATGTTTCCTTCTTGTCAATCATATTCAAATATATACATGAGATTTGACTCAGACAGTCTATTTGAAAACATTTTTATTTGATCAGCTTTTCATAGGTAAAGGGAAATTTTTTGTTAGTACAAATACCAGGAACTATAAAATTGTTGCATGCAAATCCAAAATCAAACCACCTTTTATGCATATTTTTCATACATGAAAATGGTTTCAGATGAGAAGAGGAACTTCCCTCTATTCCCTGCGCAGGTCCATGGCAGAGTCATCCAAGAGTGCAGATCTTTGGCTTCTTACAATGTCAATGTGCTGTTTGGTGTGTTTTGGTGTTGCTTTCAATGGTGTTTAAAACCCTTCATTGGATAATACATCCTTTTGAGGTTGATGTTCAAAACTGTCATCTTATTACTCACTGCCCAGCATGATCTAATGCACACCTAATACAGTACCCCTATCATCCTCAGGCTTCTGCTTTATGTGACTTGATTCATCCAAGTATGATTGAAGATATTTAACAGAATTACTCTAGTAATGTACTCTACACTCATCTGGCTTTACGTAGGTTGTTTTCTCTACCTAAAACATCTCAGCCATACCTTTTATTCATTCAGCAAATACATTTGGCTATCTTCGATACTTCAGAGTCTGAGCATGCTATATTTAGTAACCTCTGTATCCTCAAGTCTAGAACAGGACTCAAATCATAGTGATTTTATGATTTAAGGTATGAAATAAGTGAAATAATTTGCCTATCTGAATAATAAGCATGTACTACAGGGGAAACAACATCTCATTCCATGGAAAGGGATTGTGTAAGCAAACAGCACAGAGGAAATCTTGGGGATGTCTTCTCCTTTTACTCTTTTCCACTACCAGTTTGTACTTAAGACTTTAGATCGTTTGATTGTGTCCACATTCCTGATAAACATATCAATAAGACACTGAGATGTCTCAACAGAAAATTTCAAGGTAGACACAGCACAGCCCTAAGTGTAAAGATTAAAGGTGGGAAACTCACCTATTTTCAAAATTAACTCCCCTTGGAAGCCTTCTTTCATATCCAAGCTCACTCCAGGAGGTTGAGCCCACCCCCTCTCCTTTTTGTTTTGAATTTGGTTTGTTTTGAGAAAGGATCTTGCTAAGAAGCCTGGCTTACCTACTACTCACTGTATAGTCTGAGCAGACCTCAAAACTCACAACAGTTCTTTGCCTCATCCTCCCAAGTGCCAGGACGACCAGCATATACAACCATGCTTTGCTTTTGTGTTGGTGTGTTCTACAGCAGTCGTACTCACCTTTCCTGTAGCATGGGTTTATTTCTATCCTGTATGTATAGTCATTCCTGGCTCCTGATGATATTCTTACATCCTGTAGCATATTATAATCTATTGGAGGACAAAACACTGGCACTGGTTCATTTCACCAACAGTGAGAAACTTTCCTCAGTGTCTGTAACACGAATCTTAAAAGGTCTTATTAATAAAACAAACTCAGGGCCAGGTATTGGGGTGAATGCTGAAAGATCAGAGAAACAGAACCAGTCACAGCTAACCTCACCTCACCAATTCCTCTGCTGATCCTGTTTCCTCAGACTGGAAGCCTCTGTGTCCTCATCCGAATGGATCTCAGCTGAACTGCTGCCCAAAAGCCTAAAAGCTTAACCAGCTCTAGTTCCTGGTCCTCATGCCTTATATACCTTTCTGCTTCCTGCCATCACTTCCTGGGATTAAAGGCGTGTGTCACCATGCCTGGCTGTTTCCAGTGTGGCTTTGAACTCACAGAGATCTGGATAGATCTCTGCCTCCAGAATGCTAGGATTAAAAGTGTGTATGCCACCATTTTCTGGCCTCTATGTCTGTCTAGTGGCTGTTCTGTTCTCTGACCCCAGATAAGTTTATTAGGGTGCACAATATTTTGGGGAACACAATATTACCAAAAGTGTCTGCGAATTTAATTCCAAATTTTAATCTACTATTTGTGTGTTTTCGCTTCATAGATTTCATGTAATTGCTTACAAATACAGAGTCGTTGTTTCTTCTTTGTGGATAGCACTTGCTAGCACTTTCCCATCAGCTGTTAGCTCCATCAGTCATATAAACCCCTCTTTTTACTTAGTACTCTTCCTCCAAATTTCTTGGAGCAGCAGACTTTCCGCAGGATAACACACACACACACAAACAACAACAATAACTACAACAACAACACACATTTCTCAGAGGCACATGAGTCTAGGACCTTATTATGCAGGTATCCGTGTCTCTAGTTCACATTCTATACCTTGATCTCCAATCCTTCCTGTGCATTTCTTTCTTAATAACTATCTGCTAATTTGTTTACCTACTGACATATCATCTGTCTCTCCAACTATATACTTCCTAGTGACATGCAGGATTATTTTAATGACCATTAATTGCTTGGTGCTTACCATTGCATTTGATATCTAGTTGGTATTCCATACATACTGGTGGAACATATGAGCTTCCAAGAGTTTTGTAAAACCTGCTACTTCTTTGAAGTCTTCTTACAATCATGTAAGTCCTATATGGGGAGAGGCCATTCCTACGCTGCCCACCAAAACTCTGAGTCATAAATAAGGAATTAACACCTTGTGGTAAACCTCTGGAAACTCTCTTCTAATATCCTGATGTGTTACTCATTATCCACCTCTGGCCAAACCCCTGTGCCACATCCAGTTTGCTTTCAGTGTGGGATCAAAGTTAACAGGCGTCCTTAACATGACTTTGAGCAAGGACTTCTCAGGAGACACTCAGAGGGGATCTCAAATGCCCACTTGGGCAAGCTACCTTCCATCAGCAGCAGGCATGAAGTGCGGGCTCTGAAAGGGGAAACCTGCTCTTTGTCACAGCTGAAAGCACTGCTCTGGGTATTTAAAGCAAGCCCTCTTTAAAAAATTAATGACCTGAAAGGTGAGAGAGAAGCTGCCTATGTAATGTGGAAAGAGGAGCTGGAGTACCACAGCCCTGGTCCCTCTCCAGCTGATGTCATCATCAGTGTAGATAATTCACTGTCTTAACACAGCTAAAAGGGATGGAGCAGGATTTCACTATAAGCCGAATAAGATTGTGGTCACAGAACTTAAAGGAAGGATTTTTTTTTATTATATTTATTTGTCTTCGGTGTGAGTTTCTGTCTGTCTTGTGAATACCACAGGACACTTGTGGAGGTCAAGTGACAACCTGTGGGAGTCAGTTCTTTCCCTTCACTGCATGGGCCCCAGGAATCAAACATGTGTTATCAGACTTGGAGGCAAAGATTTCTATCTACCAAGCATCTTTCTGTCTTATATCAACTCAACACACAAACTAGAGTTGTCTGAAAGGACAGAACCTGCCTCCATAAGAGAGTTATCTAAAAGGAGAGAAAATGTCTCCACAAGATCTGGCTGTAAGGCATTTTCTTAACTAATGATTGATGGGAAAGGGCCAAGCTCACTGTGGGTGTTGCTATCTCTGGGCTGGTGGTCCTGGGTTCTATAAGAAAGCAGACTGAGTAAGCCCAGGGAAGCAAACCAGTAAGCAGCACCCCTCTATGACCCCTGCATCAGCACCTGCTTCCAGGTTTCTGCCTTGCTTGAGTTCCTACTTGATATCCCTCAGGGATGGATTGTCACCTGGAAGTTTAAGCTGAAATAAACTTTTTCCTCTCCAAGTTGTCTTGGTCATGGTATTTCATTGCAGCAATTGTAATCCTAAGACACTGGCCCAAGGGCCTTTTTAAAAGCAATTAAATTTGCATTGAGCCAAGTCTGCATACATACCTAATGCATACCGATCATCCCACCTTTTCTACCTCTGCACCCTTGCTCACCGCCCCCCCCCCCTTATTCACACATCTCTCTCTCACTTTCATGCCTATTTATTTTGTTGTGTGAGTCACTGAGTTTATCCAGGGTTGTTTGTGTGGTGACGGTTTTGAAGCTATCTGCTAGAGCCTGGTGGTGTCCCTAGAAAGTACACAACTAATGATAGCTCCTCCCCACCCACAATCTATCAATAGCTAATAGTTCAACAGTAAAGGGCAGGGCCCTTTGACCCCCATCCTCCTGCCATACTGATTACTGCCAGGTGGTTCTGTCAACAATGTTTCTGTGGGCCCAGCTCGGTTAAACACAATCGAGGCTTGCTGATTGCAGTTGTTATATGGAGCGTAGGGGATGGCACTTTCCAGCTATTCACCCTACGTTCTGTTTCTTACATACCTCCTGCCTCTTCTGTCCCAGTGTTGCCTACGCCTTAGAGGTGGAGGTGGGACAGCCCTGTCTATGGCTGGACTCGCAATTATCATATCTTCCCAGTATCCTGTGCAATTATTTGTCTCTGAATTTACCATTGTTTCCTGAAAACTTCCTGAAAAGAGAGACTTCTCTGACTAAGGCTGAGAATTGTCTTTGTCTATGGGCAAAAGCATAGATATTTAGAAGAAAGCTTGACATTATGTTAATTTAGTTAAGTAACATAATAAGTGCTACACATAGGCCTATCACTTCCCTAAGACTAGGTTGTTGGTAGTTTTTGTGTGTTTGTTTGTTCTCTTTTGTTTACCAGGCATGGGTCTCCCCTAAACCTGTGGAATGGACATCAAATCCAATCAGAGGGAAGTTGGATATGTCCGCAATAGTTCAATCACTGTTGTACAGGTGGATACATCATGCCTGACAGTTTGGCCTCTGGTCAATATAATTCACTACTGGGAAAGCCTAGTGATAGCTTTTCTCCCACATCAGCCTACACAATCTCCTTGCATAGCCTATCCAGCGTCCTTTAAGGAGGAATCTTCCTGCCTGGTTCCACCTAGCTTTTTCTACATGTTGTATCCAAGCTGTGAGATGTTTTGCTCAATGAATGTCATCATCTCATTCAAATTAGGAAGAAAATGGGTTGACAAGAATTTGTATTGTTTGTAGGAGAGCTTCTAGGTCCTTGCTGACCAATTCTATGGATTTCTCACACCTGAGACTTGGTATAATGTTAAATAGCCCACTGCTTCTAAAGCAGCAACCTTCCATGCATTCAAGGTAGCTCCCTTCAATCCTGCTTTTGTATTTGTTAATTGAGTTATGGGACATCAGGCATCTTTTTACTACCTTTGTTAAGGTTAATCATCTTAACATCCTTATTTCTTCCATACACCCACACCTCCCTCACTGCTGAAATCTGTCCATTGTTAATTTCCTTTTACCTATTTTCTACTATACCAACTCTTTAAGGTATCCACTTTCTAGTTTCCTGGCTTCCACACTTCATGTTAAACAACTAGAAGTAAAAAGTCAAAGCTATGATCCACATATAAGAGAACATGTGTCATATGTCTTTCTAATACTTAAAAATGTGTGGTTACTCCAAATCCACAAGAGTAACCCTAGCAAAGACTCCAGTAATGTGGGACATGGAACTTGAATGAACCATCTTCTGTAACCAGGCGAGGCCTCAAGTGGAGGGATTGGGACACCAAACCAGTCTCAAAGTCTTTGACCTACAGTTTGTCCTGCCTGCAGAGTATTCTGGGACAAGATCCTAGCAGAACTGTCATCAAAGAGACCAAAGAGACTTCATCTAGCAACTGATGGAGTAGATGCAGGATCCCACAGCCACATATTAGGCAGAGCTCCAGGAGTCCTGTGGAGGAGGGAGAGGAAGAACTGGAGAAACCAGAGGGGTCAGGGACACCACAGGAATATGGACCACAGAATCAATTGACAGGACTCATAGGGGTTCCCAGATATCAGGGAGCCTGTTGGGGTCTGACCTAGGTCCTCTGCATCTATGTTATGGTGGGGGGTGGGGTAGCTCGGTGTTCTTGTGGGATTCCTGACAGTGGAAGCGGGGTCTCTCTCTGACTCTTGCCTGTTCCTGGGACCTTTTCCTCCTACTGGGTTTCCTGGTCCAGCCTTGATGTGATGGTCTATTTCTGGTCTTATTATAGTATATTATACAGTGTTTGGTTGATGTCCCTGGGAGGCCTGCTCTTTTCTGAGGGGAGGTGGAGAGGGGTGAATCTGGGAGAGTGAGGAGGTAGTGGGGAGAGACTGGGGGAAGGAGAGGGAGAGGAAACTGTTGTTGGGATGTAATATATGAAGGAAGAATAAAAAAATGTGTGGTTACTAAAAGAAGGAGTTAACTCTGTTAACTCTGAAGCACATATGTCTTAGTTAGGGTTTCTATTGCTGCAATAAACCACCATGCCCAAAAGCCATTTGGAGAGGAAATGGTTCATTTCAGTTTACAATCTGTAGTCCATCATCCAGAGAAGTCAGGGCAGGAACTCAAGGCAGGAACTCAAGGCAGAAATCTGGACGTAGGAAATGATACAAAGGCCATGGAGAAGTGCAGCTTACTGGCTTGCTCACTATAGCTTGCGTGACTTGCTTTCTTATACACCACCAGGACCACCTACCCAGGGATAGCACCACCCAATGGCAGGAGCCCTTCCATGCCAGCCATTAAGAAAATGTCCTGTATGACCACTTATAGC
Organism: Peromyscus melanophrys; assembly: GCA_902168415.1. Classification (NCBI taxonomy): domain Eukaryota; kingdom Metazoa; phylum Chordata; class Mammalia; order Rodentia; family Cricetidae; genus Peromyscus; species Peromyscus melanophrys. The sequence goes on along the minus strand of CABHPR010131209.1, from coordinate 32,858 downwards.
CTGACACAATGGGGGCGTTTTCTCAGCGGCTGACACAATGGGGCGTT
>CABHPR010131209.1:0-32323 GCA_902168415.1 Peromyscus melanophrys | reverse complement strand
ACACACACACACACACACACACACACACACACACACACACACACACACACCAAAACCAACCAAACAAAATCTTACAAGGAGCTGAATAAAACATGGAAAATAGGAGAGGTGATTCTCTTTAGGAAATAAGACACCAATTCATTGGTGCCTAATGATCAGCCCTTAAGACATATATACAAGTAACATTATATAGACTCAACAGGCTATATTTAGAAATATATATGCATATGCATACAGTAACAATTAATAAAAAATAAGCCATGAATCTGGAAGAGAGCAGTAAGGATCTATGGGAAGGTTTGGAGGGAGGGAAGGAAAGGGAGGAACACTGTAATTAAATTACAATCTCAAAACTAAACAACAAACCAAAAAAAAGCTATTAACTGATGTGTGTGTGTGTGTGTGTGTGTGTGTGTGTGTGTGTGTCTTGCCTAGACACCTAACCCAGTGCCATTACTTGTTGAATAAATGTCATGGATGGCCCGCACAGCCTTATGATGACATGCCTCTCCTATCTTTCTTTAGAGACATCTCAGTTCACTATTTTCTTCAGTCACAGTCTTTTGATTTTCCAGAAGATAACATTACCCTTTCTGTCTCTGAGCTTCAACACATACCATCCCTTCCATATAAATGCCCATAACTTTATTCCAAAGTGGTTAATTCTAATTCAAATTTAGTTCTCTATTTCAAAGTTACCATAACAATTAAGTATTCTCTTAACCCATGTTCTCACTAAATATTCACCCACACACAGACACAAACACACATACATATCCTTTTGTGTAACACCCCTGCATCTCCCCTACACACAGTACACCATTTTAGAGTTATTACCAAGGAAGTTTCTAAGCTAATGGGTTAGTCAACTGGGATGGAGAGGATTGGAAAGAGTGGTATTCATATGTGTGCACTGCTTATTCACAAAGACTTGGAGATCATTTATGAATGAAATAAAATTAAGGTCAGCTTTAATGAGCCTGGGAAATCAAAGGAATGAGTGCCGTGCTGAGGAAACTCAGTACAGCACATGTAATACCCATAATGTGGTAACGTTATTGAAGATGATGTCAATGATGAGCCTTTACTAGGTAGTAGGTACTGAAATGAGATGTTTCCATTCTCCCCTCAAAAATAATGGGAAAAATTGAGTCAGAATGGTTACATTTTGTGTTTTTCTCATGGCCAGAAAATGCCAGAACATAAATTTCAATTAATATCGGCTCAGTTCCATAAGCTGCTTGTTTCATAGTTGACCAGAGTGTCTCTGGAATAAAAATCAACAGCTTAAAGACTAACATCGCCAAAGCTTGATGGAGAAGGCAGATCGAGTTGGGGCCAGTGTTCTGCCTCCCTGATGGAGCAGCGCACTGATATTGTTTTCCTTTTCTTAGATCTGGGAGAAATTGGGGGATGGGAAAGGATATGATCAAAATATGTTGTATACATTTTTTAAATAAAACTTTCAAAATTAGCTTACGAAGTAACAGGTTTTCTTATGCCATTTTCAATTATTTTTAATTTGTTTTCTTTCCTACCTGTCACTCCTCCCCATCTTCAGGTCCTTCCTTTCCCTCTGCAGTCTTCTCCCTATTGTTTCCCTTCCAATACCACCTGGGTTCTATCATCTCCCCACCTCTTCTTTTAAAGTTTCTGTCTCCGAGTCTCATGTTCTGCGGTTGGTTTGTTCGGCCTTCACTCACATATTTAACAAGTAGTAGTTCAAATCTGCATAAAAGAGAGAATAGATTGTAGTTTTCTTTCTGTGCCTGGGTTGTCTTGTTTATGTAACTTTTTTTCCAGTTCCATCCATTTTCCTGTATTTCATAGTTTAATTTTTCTTCATGGCTGAATAACTTCCACTATGTATTTATGAGCTGTATTTTTATTACCCGTTCCTCAGTTAATGGGCATCCAGGCTAATCCCATTTTCTTGCCATTGTGAATAGAGCATATATGAATAAGTATCTCTGTAGTAAGATATGGAGCCCTTTGGGTATACACCCAGGAGTGGCATAGCTTGGTCATATGGTAGTCCAAGTTGCAGCTCTTTGAGAAACTTCTACACTGGCATCTATGACAGCTCCACTAGTTTCATTCTCACCAAGAGTGGGCAAGTTTGCCACTTTGTAAGTTATTATTCATTTATTGTTTGATTGATTTTGTAATAGTCATTCTGACTGGGTTGAGATGAAATCTCAACATTGTTTCAATTTGCCTTTGTATAACAGCTATGAGTGTCAAACACTTAACTAAATATTTCCTTGACAGTAAAAATTGAGTTATGATGGTGTACCAATGTGTAGAAATGTTAGAGCACAGGGTGTTAGTTGTAAGAAAGACACCACGTTTGTCTTTTCAGGCTCTTGTCAAATAATCAGTGGAGAAAAGTTGAAAAGACATCAGACTTTGATGGGATTTTGTTCACATTCACAATGCTTTCCCTGAGCTCCCTCACTCAGGCTCAGCAATATTCTTCTGTAGAGCAAAAGCCTATAAGAAATCAAGTGTTTTAAGTTATTTGTTTTCCTGGTTAACTATCTAAAAGAGAACTTCATGTGTTTATGTTCTCAATTGTCACTGAAATTCAAACAGAATTCAGTGAGGACGTTTAATGAATGAAGTTTACAACTGCACTCTTCTAAAGAAAGGATTTGCTTAACAAATAAATAGCACTGGTATCACTGGAAAGAATGTTTAAACACCATAAGAGAACAAGCTATTCTCAAGCACTTTACATACCAACCACTGATAAACTTGTTACAAATCACTCTTTTTTATTTACTGAGGGACTTCCCTAGAGACCTTCTTGGCAAGTACGGTTCGAATTAATACATTTTCTTTAAAAGATAATCTACATTTGTTTCTGAATGTTGAGTAACTCAGGGCATTATAGATTTATGCAATAGATCTACATTAGTCAAAATTAGGAAGGCTTCGAGTGTTTACATGACATTTTCCATTTGGAAGTTTAACAAAGGCCACAAAATCAGAAGGCTCCTTTCCTTCATCTCTCTTTTCTACTAAGTGGCTCCACTAACTGCAGATGAATGCTTGGATCCACAGGGAAACATGGTCAGGAAAAAAACGAATAAAACAATGAAAAGAACCACACCACACATTAAGTCATAGAGTTTAGTATCTACATTTCTAAATACATAAATAAAACTGACTGTGGTACTTTTGAAAGGATTAGGGTATAGTAATGCATGAAGGCATAGTGCTATTCCTCATCTTTGGCTGTGTCAGTGCTGGAAGAACGGAGAGGAAATAAAAAGCACAACTCTAAACTTCTAAGACCTTATACCTATTAGAGAAACAATAACTGAATGTGCGTATGAATATTGATTAACAAGGATATTAGCTCTGGTACATTAAACAATGTCTTAAGGGCATGTTTAGTTTTCAGAACATGGACACAAATGTCACTATCATCTGGAGGTAGAGACTGGCAATAGTGTTCAACTTATACTGACCAAGATGCCTCTAAATCAAATTATCCAGCCTAAATTGTTGTTAGTGACTATGCTAAGAAATGGTTACAGACGTTATGTCAAATCACTAGAATAAGTGGCCCTTAGGTAAAGACCCCTTGTGTTCTTATGTTTCTGAACCACTGGATCCCAGCAGAGAGCTTTGCATGTTTAAGCAGTAATTATATGTTTGGTTGTTGTATGACTAAGTAGAAAATAATTGAAGCATAAAAACAGGCCTACTTATCAGTGTTGATCATTTTAAAATGTAGTTGTGGGTGCCAGAGGTATTTTTCTGTAAAGGTTAATTTTAAAACCACTAATACACTGTCTCCATGAGAACCATAGTAATCTTCAATTGACATATCACTTTTATGTGGCACTTTCTGTAACATTCCATCTCATGTAGAGAAACACCAGGTACAGGGGATTCCCTTTAGTCCTTGTGAAAATTTTAAAATTTATCCAAGCAGCCAACTACCTATGATGGGACACCTAGTACAGCCTTGAGGCAGGGGGGAGTGGCTTGAACCTGCCTCTACTAAATGTACCTTTCCATGGGAGGCCTTATCTTCTTGTAGGAGGGAATAAGGGATGGGTTGGGAGAGGGAGGATGGAGAGGTGGGAGGAGAAAAGAGGGGAATCTTTTATTGGTATGTAAAATGAATAAAAAATTCCTAAACAAAAAAATATTAGTTTTACTTATGTCACCCTTTGCCTATAAAGTCTGCTGGATCATGATCTAAGTAATAGGCCATATCTTTTAAGAAAAACTCAAGGAATAATCTCAAAATACATAAAGGAAGGTACTAGAGACATGACTCGGGTTGATAAAATGCATGCCATACAAACATGAGGACCTGAGTTTGATCTCCAGAACTCACATAAAAATGCAGGCATGGTGCAATGTGCCTATAATCCCAGCACTGCCCAAATAAAAGCAGATGGACCCCTGAACTCACTGGTCAGCCAGCCTCACTTCACTGAATCAAAAAAAATGGATGGCTTTCCTGAGGAGAACACCCATCCTCTGTCCTCCACATGCTACTGTACACAAGCTCCAGCTCACTTGAACATGCACACATGTACATAAAAAGGGGGAAATGAATATTATGCTCCCTGCTAGGTCTGAGTTCCAGTAACCTCTGTTTATTATGCATGTTTTTAATTTTGATCTATGAAATACTGCACTTCCTTAGGAATACACTGTGACAGAAGAATGTCCACAGAAACAGTATAGGGTGTGAATCTGAGAATAGGAGGTGGAATCTCACATTCTGCTGAAGACATACCTATAGCTTTCATAATTAAGTTGTTCGTTTCCTATTGATGAGATGATGATTGAGACAAAAACCTTCAGCAGTACAGGTGGCATATTTTGTGTCTTCCCAATTCAGGAAATGTCAACCAGTGACTGACTTGATAATGTGTGTTGGCATCACTTGCGTAAGGCTGTGTTGCTAACCTCCTGATAACCTTGCCCTGTTGATGATGGTTTATGGACATTTTTGCTTGTTTGCTTGCTCATTTAGCAGTGGGTGCTTGTTTGGGGTTGCATTTTGTTTTTCTTTCTGATTTAGTTTTGATAGATATATACAAACAAAAGTTGTACTTATTTGTGGGGCATTATCTGACATTTCGATACATGTGATATTGCATAAAGTACAAATCAGTGTCAATTTATTTGTCCCCTCAAACATCCATCATCTCTTTGTGTTGGACGGAGTCAACTCCTTTTTCTCCAACCTGCTACTCTCTCCAGAGTCTGGTAACCGCCATTCTACTCTCTACTTCTATGAGGTCAAATATTTTACATTATGGATTTGATCATGTGGTATTTGTTTGTATGCCCAGCTTATTTAATAGTGGCATTTCACCATCTACAGTTCCATCCATGTTGTCACAAATTAGAAGTTTTCATCCCCTCCATGCACAAATAAAATTCCCTTCTGCCTCTGCCTCACATTCTTTTTCCTTCTCAGCTTGATGGAAACTTATGCTATTTCTATTTCTTGGCTACTATAAATATTGCTACAGTAATATGGAAATGCAGATGTGTATTTGACATCGTGATTGCTGGGTCATATGGTAGTCCTGTTTTTAGGTTTTTTTTTTTTTTTTTAGTTACTTCATATTGTTTTCTCTACTAGGTATGCTAGTTTACATTTCCACCCACAGAGTATAAAAGTTCCCTTTTCTCACATCCTTACCAGCAGTTGTTGTTAATTGTATTACTTCACAAAGTTACCGAAAACTTGATGGTAGATCAGATTCTGGAATTCAGTGAAATAACTTGGCCATTTTACAAATGTCACTTCACCCATAGTATTTCTACTCTATTTCTACTCTGCTTAACCCTGACCATAGTCAATCAGCAGAGGGAAATCAGCTTCCCTTCTTAATTTGGCTACAGATTGGCAAGGATGATGACCTTTGATGAATGCATACCTGTTTGTGGTGCTGGGAGGAAAAGAAAAAAAGACTATTGAATCATCACTCACATTTTAAGTAGGGTTCATCAGGACTTTAATCCAATGAAATAAATGCTTCTGTTCTCAAAGAGCAGATTTTTAATAAAAGTAAAGTTTTAAACTTTTAAATACATTTTAAACATTAATTTATTTCATGGGTTTAGTTTTTAAATAAAAAAATGTTTGATAGTCTTGCTTAGCATTTTTCACAACACCGTGGAGAAAACAGTAAGTCCATAGATTGGGCATAACTTGTTCAAAGGAGCCCAGTAATCATGACAGAGCAAGGAGCACAATCATATGCCATTGATCTCCAGTAACTGAATAGAAATAAATACATATGCACAGATTGTTGAAGCCCATGTTTCCTAGTGGCTTTACCCAGCAGGTCTGCATAAAGAGAATGATTGGACCATGGCGGGCCTGAGTACAGGTATCTGAGATGGTCTGCACTTGGCTGTGCTGGGGTGGAGGTCTTTTGATCCACCCCTTGCCATTCCTTTAAGTACCCTACAGCAGAGACAGTTGGGGCCCAGATAGATTAGGATCCAGGCCCTCCCAAAGCTATACTCTTTATTCTATCTTTTTGTCTCCCCTCTATCCTTTTAACTAATCTTTCCTGCTGCTTCTACTCAAGAGTACTCTGGGGAAATGCAGGGGTGAGGGATGACCCCCACAAAAGATGTACATAAGAAATAGCTAAATCCTATGTGCCCAAAGACGCTTACGTAGCCATGCCCTAAATAGAAAAGTGACATCACTTCTGGGACATCTGGGCCTCGTAGGTAGCATCTAAGACCCTAGCCAAAGATACCTCTGATCTGCTAGGGCATATGCTTGTTTAGCCACTTATTGGCTGAGATAAGCCTGACTCACAGTTTCAGAAATGGTAAGATACAGTAAGTAAGATAACAGAAATATACCCAGCACTACTCAAATTGCCAACATCTCCCCAAAAACCTTGTACTCAATAGGAAAATGCTGGAGGGGAACCTCTGTCCTATAGCCCAGGAACAAAAATACTTCCAAGGGAAACCTCACTTACCAGAGAGGTGAGCTGAGATCATTTCTGGCAATGTAGTACTCTCTGTTTATTTTTAGATCAGTAAATTAGAACTCATTGGTTGACTGCTCTGTGTATACACAGACACACACACAGACACAGACACAGACACAGACACAGACACACACACACACACACACACACACACACACACACAAATCACAACAGCAGGTCTTGCCAATATAATTCCAAATAAGTAGTCATTAGATATGCTCTTCCTTGATAAGAAGGCTTGATGGACAGGGACATCTAGACCAGCTTTATTATTTTTTTGCTTGACAGATATATATTAATTTGACATAATAATGCCAGAAATTATACCAAATTCTAGGAAACTGAGGTTAAGAATACCGTATTCACTTTTTTGTATGAGTCTGTAGTGATACTTGATTGAAAGTATAATTGATCTTGTTCTGCTGCTCTGTAAAGAGAGATGGTCATGGCACAGCAAGGTTTCCCAACCGTTAAAACAAGTGATTTTTTTCTTATACCCAGACATCATTTCATTTTTCTTTTATTGTTTTAGAACTCCATAAATGAATACACATAATGTGTCTTGCTCCTATCCACTCCTCTTTCCCTCTCCTCCAATTTCTCCTATCTCTCCACTACTACTCCTTCCCAACTTCATGTGCTTCTTCTTAGGAGTCACTGAGACCCCTTAGTGTGCATTGGTGCAGGACTATCTACTGAAGCATAGCTAGCTGCTCAGGGGCTCCATCCCTGAAGAATGCTGACTTTTTCTCACCAAGCAGTCATCAATTGCCAATAGCTACCCAGCTGGTGGTGGAGAAAGTATGTCTGAGGAAGTAATATACAGGATGTAGCCTGAAGGGAGGGTTTCAGCCACAAAGGTCTGTAGAAGAATCAAACATGAGAGAAGAACAAGGAATTTCAGTCCTTAAGCTTGAAGTAAAGAGGATGAGGCTGAGATATTAAGCAGAGCCTGAATCATACGAAGCCTTAAAACCCACACTAAGGAACTAGTGAATCTCAAAAGCAAAACAGGACAAAGAATTGTGGGTAAAGTTCAATGATCTCAGCAGAGCAGGGGGCAGCTGCTACAATCTCTGGGATAATAGCACCAATGAAAAGGACCCCAACCCAGAATGTACAGATAGTCGTGGCCATTTTTGAGCACCTCAGACTGTTCAGGCACGAAGAAAGGAATTTACAGGAAGGGAATGATCCAGGGAAGTGGAGAAGAGAAGGGGAGGGGATAATAGAAAACAATCCATGTCTTTCTCTTAGTCTATTTTGGTGGCTTTAATGAGATACCTTAGACTGCAGAATCTATGAATAGTAGAATTTCTCACTTATAGTCTGAAGGCCAGGAAAACTGACATCATGGCCAACAGATTTAGTATTTGATCAGGGTCTCATCTTTATAGACAGCACCATCTGTGTCCTCATATCATAGAAAGGACATGCAAGCTCTCTCCCGTCTCCTTTTGAAGGGCACCAAGTCACTCATGGAGAGCAGCCCTCATGGTTTAACCATCTCCAAAAGGTCTTACTTTTTACTTCTATTAATATCATCTGAGGTAGCTTCCTGATATTTTTCTGGGAGAGGAGACAGAAACTTTTATACCATAACATTTCCTTTCCTGCATTTTCTAATATTTCCTGAAATAAACATTTTTCTGTGAACATACCTGTGTGTAATCATGCTTGTCTGATTCTTCACGTTGGATAATATGTATGCTCACACAGTAACCCATAGATGACACTCAGTAATTGCCATGTATTTTTCATTAATTCACACTCATTCATCAACATTTAATAAATGACTATTATATGCATTCATTGTTTTAGATTATCATAAACTGACAGTTAAAATAAGAAGCAGCAAAGCCATTTGCATGATTGATCAAACAAGCATAGACTGAATCCCCTCAGTGTAGCAGACTTGTATTAAGTGCTAAGGCCCTGATGGTAAATAAGTAGTTTTAGAAGTGAAGGGGTCGTATTTGGTGAGAGAGGTAGCTGTGCAAAGGGGGAAAAGGAACATAATATAATTAAGTGACAAAATGAAAGGTGGGCAGAAGGCTACATGAGCAAGGCAAGTAGCAGTTGATGGCTCCCTGGGAAATCAGGGAAGGGCTATCTGGAGCAGAGAACAAATGGCCTATAGTGTTTCTCATGGTTAAGAGAAACACAGGATAACAAAGGAGCTTTTATGCATAGAAAAGAGACTTACCCTTCTTCCTCCAGAGGACTGAAAGTTCCAAGGGAGAGAATGTCTGAGAAAGCCCCTGAAGATGCCATCCCATCTATGCCTGAGAGGACCTTATGGATCTTACTCCATTCCAAGTATGACAGCTGTAGGGGCGAAAAGAAAGAGCCTGTGTGGGTTTGAAAGGTGTTTTCCCACTGAGTCACTGCTCCAAAACAGCCAAGCAGAAGCCTGGGCAGCAGTAGAGTGGGGTTCCCCTAGCCTTAGCCAAAATGAAGATTTGCTCAGAATTATGCTTTATGTGAGAATAGTGAAGACTTTGTGAGTCTAGTGTAATCTACCTCTCCTCTGTTTAGTTCGGCAGTACTCTTAGGCTATAGACTCAGGAGGGAATGGGGTAGCTGTGCAGCTGATAGAATACTTGAGGGCAAAAATTCAGAATTAAAGAAGCTGTGAATTATACCCTTGTCCTCTAGTTTGTTATCTGCTCTACAATTGTCTCATTTTGAGAAAAAGAACCTTTTTGGGGCTACACATTATCCCTTAAAAAATGACAACTGGATGGTGTCTCCCCATGTACTGCTCAGAGCTGGAATTCTACTTGTGTTTAAACATAGTACAACTTAATGGAGCCGTGTCCATTTGGACCATTTATTGCAAGACCCAACCATCCTGGCCATACCATGACAGGACCTATGTATTGAGAAGACATATAACCTCACAACTTCATAGATACTAGCATTCCTGGAACCCACTGTGTTATTTATCTATAATTTGTCACATGCTCCTTAACCTTACCAATCTTTCCTTGATGCTGATTGCTAATCGTTCTTTCTGGATGCAATGACTTGGAACAAATTTTGTTTTTATTTTGGGCCAATGGGACATGGGTAGAAGTAACAATGTCTGCTGTTTACTGAAGCCTTATAAGATAAAACAAATTGCATTTTGGAGCTTCCTCTCTCTGATCAGAAGCCAGCATGCTCTATGAAGCCATAGCTTGGGTCCTAGAATACATACATTTAGAGCTGATCTGAGATACTCCCTAAGCCTAGAGGCCAGTGTAGCCCCATTAAAAGCCTAGCTGAGCTCCATCACATGATAATGTACAGATAAATGTACATATGGCACCTGATACCCAGTAACCTATAAGCTTGAATTTTATGTTCATAACAAATCAAAGAAACTTGAACATTGTTTATCTTATAGCAAGCAGTATTATCTCAGTCAAGAGTTACTTAATGTAATAATCATCTTGGGTTAGACCTCATATCTTATTCCATGAAGCTGTACAAAGGGCATCACTTTAGTTTTCTCTTACTGCTCTAACAAATTACTGCAAACTGAGCAGCTTAAATGACACACATTTGTTATATGTCTGGGGAGAAATAAATTTAAAATTGGTATCCATGTTTTAAAATCAGGGTGTTGACAGTGTGGTACTCCTCCACAAGGCTCTAGGGACAATCAGTTTTAATGTTTTTTTCCAGTTCTCAGAGGCTACTTACATTCCTTGGCTCTTGGAAACATTCCTCTGTCTTCAAAGACAGTCATACACTTTTCAGGCTGTCTTCCCTCTGATTCTCCTTTCTTGGTTCTGTCTTCTAGTTCTAGGGATGCTTATTATTATACTAGGTTCTTCCAGATAGTCTAACATAATCTTCCATATCAAGACCAACTGATTAGTAAACTTAACTAAGTCTGTCCCATTGATTCCTCTTAGACATATAAAGTAGCTATTTCTCTTATTTCTGCAGCCAGTTACCTGAAAAGAAGCAATTTAATTTAGCTCACAATTTGAAGAAATTGCAAAGAAATCATGGCAAAGAAGTCACAGCAGCAAGAATGTGAGGTAGTTGGCCACACTTCATCTACAATCAAGAAACAGAGAAAGACAGAATGTGGCACTCAATTGGTTTTCTCCTTTTTATATAGTGCAGAACCTCAGTGGTTCTGCCAACACTTAGAGTGGGTCCTTCCACCTCAATTAACTTCAGAAAACCTCTCATAAACATGCCCAGAGGTTTGTCTTCTGAAGCTGACAAGCAGTATTAACTATCACACACTATAGGATTATATACTTTCAAATGCCAGGAATCAGGCAATGGAGGAGGTGTGATTCTGCCAATCACAAGACCATCTACCACCGCACCAGAGTAGGCAAGAATTGAAGAGGCATTTGACACTCAGTATTAGTTATGGGTACAGATTCTCAGCTTTAAACAAAATCAAAGACTGGGCCTAACAAATGCTTGTGGTAGCCCATATTGTATACACTTGGTCCAACTCTTACTCTTCACAACTGAGAATGGATAGCTAAAATATGGATGCAAAACTCACTTGTCACTGTGTGTTGTATTTCCCTAATGTCTCCTTACTATTCTCCCTGAAACCTCAGAAGCCTGGAGTACAGCCTTGATGTGGGTAGTAGCTGATGGATCCATGCCCTAGGCTTCAATGTGGGGATGGATAGAAGAATGATATCCAGTTTTCCTAGAATGTTCTTGTGCACAAAGATCTTCAACTCAATAGCTTATAATAAATTGGCATTCCCTTACTTTATCACCTTTCCTCTCTACTTTATACCTGTTTTCTACAATCATTATCAAGAAAGCTGCCTGACACCCAGTCTTGTCTTCAACTCAGTCTTTGCAGTAAGTTGAAGTTCGCCCTGTAGAGAAAAGACATCTTTCTCCTGGTTAGGCCTATTTCCAGGTGTCCTTCTCTTGTCTTTTACTGCCCTTGGACTGCTCCAATGGTAAAACTCTAGTTCAGGTTTAAGCAGATATAGACTGATGACTTTTAACTCCCATTTCTGCTTCTTTCTTCCCTTCCTCTAAAGTCAGCCGTGTGATAACTGTGAAGAAGAATGAGATGGCACATGTCCTTGCCAGTGTGGCTGGTCATTATGCCTGATTTCCATTCAGCAAGGTCTGGTTGTTTGAGGACGAGGAAATACATGAAAATCATGTCATAGAAAAATCTATGAAACCAGAGTATACAGAGATTCTTGTCACAAGCCAGGCCTAAACTTTGATAATGGTACCCTAAAGAGTCTCATGAAGACCTTGGCTGCCCTCACCATCACTCTCCCTTCCTAGTATCCCAAGTTCACTAGTACTTTTTATAATAACTTCAAAATGATTTTCCCTTTCCAGATCATCAGCAAATGTGAGCTTGATTGGTTCTTTTTTTGAGGGGGAAGAAGGTAGGGGTTATGTCAATGCGGCTCTCTTTTCTTCTCAAAGAACAAAAAGTGTTTTTTTGGACATGCATTTATTACATCATTCCTTTCGTATTTTAATTTTTGTCACATTTTATTTGCTATGTGTGTATGTGCATGCTTGTGATTGTGGGCATGTCGTGATAACACATGTGGAAATCAGAGGACAGCACTGGGGAGTCATTTCTCTCCTTCTGTGTCTGTGCTACAGACTGAACTCAGTTCTCCAGGTCTTACAACAAGCACCTACACATGGTGATCTATCTCCCAGGCTCAATACCCACCTCTTTATCCCTCTACTTTATTTCCTCACTTTTCCCTCTCTTTCTTCCTTGGCTTGTTGAACTTAGCTTTGTGTCCAGAGCAGAGAGGAGATATTCATCCACAGTGCAGCGTCCTTTGCCTCTCTGGGTACCTATTTACATTGCAGAGAGTGATGTTATAGTTTATGGGTTGCATGCAGACAGCCAGACAGCTGTAACTGATGTAAAAACTTCCATCAATCAATTCAGAGTCACAGACTTCTGCTCAATGTAGAGCTCTTGCTTGCTGATCACAGGCTGCATGTGAGACAGGATCTTCATTGAAGAACAAAGGAAAAGAGGGAGAGCAGCTATTGAAAGCATGAGGTGCAAATTTCCGTGCCAGTGGTTGTCAAAACATTCTCGCTGAACCTTAACAACCATCCTGTGAGGGCTAATGCAAGCATCATTATCTCTGTTTTACAGCCAAGGGCTCTGAGCAAGCTGAGGCAAAGGGACTTGCCCACAATCCATCTGAAAAGAGCTATTTGCTTTTCATGTGCTCTGGTCCACAGTTCTCACTTATATGATCTTTCAGTAAATGGAGAAACAGAGAAACAATGGTTGTTTTCCGAGAGCATTTTGCTTAGAGAAAAAATTTCTTAAGAATGTGAACCAGGAAGATAATTCCTGTTTGTCCTGCAAGTGTACCTGATAACCTGAGTTCAATTTCAGGAACCCACATAACAATTTTTTAATTAAAATAAAAGGCAAAGCTGGGTAAGCTGATTCACATCTAAAATCTTAGCGGCCCTATTCTGAGATGGGAGGCTCTGACAGCAGAATCTGCAGATCATAGTCAGGTAGCCTTGGGGCACAGAACACAGAAACAAGAATGACCCTGCCTAACAAGGTGGAAAGAGAGAACCAACTCCAGAAAGTTCTTTTCTGACCTCTGCACATATCTCATGGCAACCACACACAGAGAGACACATATACAAACACACATAGACACACAGACACAGTATTTTTCTACACTTGAATGTTCCTCATTTTTCCCATCTGAGGCCTTAAATCATATGGGAGGTATAGAATTTTTAATTGCATCATTGAGTATAGTCTAAAAAGAAACACTTCTCATTCTAAAACATCATCCCAATTATTCTTTCTTGTTCCCTGGATGAAAGGTCTACCTAACTTAGAACCAAAAAGAACAGGAATGAGGGAAATTTTTCAATTTATACTAGGAAAATATGGCCTTCCCTTCTTTTGAGTCACTTTCAGAAAGCAGGACATTTTATCCTACAAAGTCACGTTTCAACTGCAAAATACAGGAACATTGACACCTCTGTGAACTGTGGTAAATATTGAATTATTTTGGCTGCCTTGCCTCTCAACTCCTACCGGGAGCCTCAATACTGGGCCAAGTCATATTTTCTTCTAAGGTAGATAGCCACTGTGTGCTTCAGGGTTCCCATTCAGCCTACTAGAGAAGGATGGGATGGCCTGTTTCTAGCCACTCCGTTGCATACAATGCATTCCATTTGGCAATGTATATGTCCGAGTCCTCTCTTCATCACTTGACATTAGAACTGAAATAAAGGGAACAGATATAACCATGGAATCGAAGTGAAGCAACAAGAGAAGAATAAAGGAGTGAAGATGGAAGAGGAGAGAGAGAGGAGGAAAGGAAGGGAGGGAGGAAATAGAGATGCCTTCAGTAGCCTAAGGTTCTGTTCAATTTTTCTTCAGAGCATAGTCGCTCATCAAGACAGCCATTGTGCACAGAACTAATCAGGGATGAAAGTTACGGGTTTGCTCCTTCAGGAGGCCAACTAATCCTCCTTTAACGTCTAGTACCAGGATTTGCTGCACTCCAACCACTTTTGAGTTGTGAAGAGCACTCATGGGTTTCAACAAACTCTACTGAATACATCAAATTAAACCTGTTAACCAACTTATTCTCTAAATCTTCACAGAGCACTAATGCATATGTGTTTGCTGGTGTGAATGGTTTCAGGCCACTTCAGAGATTGCCCTTTGGTGCTCTCCCTACACTCCAAGGTGAGCCGTCTCTAACCTTGGTGCATTCCACAACATTAAATAATTGACAAAATGGCGGCAGAACTTTTTAGAAAGGAGTACTGCATTCTCTTCTTACCTGTCCCACTCCCTTGGTATTTGGAATTTGCCTTCAAATCAGGTGCAAGATCCCTGAAAATGCAATGGGAAAAAGCAAGAGATGGGAAAGATTCAGACTCCACTCCAGAGAACATTATAAGTGTCCAGTATGGGGCTGGTTATGAACACTTGCTGCTCTTTTAGGGGAGCTTGGTTCACAAGGTAGCTCACAATGATCTCTAACTTCAGTTCCAGGGCATTGATGCCTTCTTCTGATCTCTACGGGTACCAGGTATGTATGTGTTAAACTCACACATAAATGCAGGCAAAACACTCACATACATAAAATAAATAAACACAAACAAAAAAATAAAACGTAAAAGTATCCAACACATGGTAATTGTCAGCCCCTCCATTTCTCTTGCTGTTCCCTTGCCTCTCCTGAAGTAGTGCACCTAGTTCACGTTTAACCTGTCTTCTATAAAGCTTTTCTTTCCCAGCTATCTCAGCTGCAAATGGCTTCTTTTTGTGTGTTCTTACAGTATAGTGTGCTCTACTTCTATCAGAAATAATCCCGACTATCTCAGAAGTAGCTAACTTTGAATCCTTGCAATGCACCAGGTGCTTTTCCAAGTGCTTTGTAGTTATCACTTACTTAGTCTTTGTAATGGCCTTATGTGACAGGGACTGTCGCTATACTAGTTTACAGGAAGGGAAACAGAAGTACAGAGTGATTCAACATCTTACTCCATAACAGAGGCAGAGATGGTGAAGGTAGGACTAGATACAGGCACATGGTCTAATTCAGTCACAACTAATGACACCGCATTACTTGTGTGCAAGAACTGAACTCTTCGTGTGCTTTTGTTCCGTATTATGTTTCATCCTCCCATACAAGAAGGATTTTGTTGGAGCCACACTTTCCTGTTGTAACAGTATGATTTGTTTTAATATGTAAATGACTCATCCTGGGACTGGGATTCAAGTTCAGATCTCTGTATTTCTGAAGCTCAGGATTTTCCTTGTCAAATTTTAATTCACAACCATGTGGTTGGTTAGTTTGTTTTCCCTGGGCTTTCCTTGCCTGTGACATCAGTGCCATCATATTCCTGTGTTGACTCCCCTATAGTCCTAGGATGCACCAGTTTTTATGAAGGCTTTTATGTATTCACTTGAACTGAGCATCTTTGGGGGCTTAGCTTGTAAGTTTGCTTCATCAAAGGAAACAGAACTTCCAATGATTTGTCTTACCTGTCTGTGAATTTGCTTTGTTCCATTTTCCTGAAAATGAGAGAACATATAGATGCCTCCACCTCTTCTGTTCCTGTAACTCAGTATAGAAATAGAGTGCAGTGGAGCTCTTCAGTAATACAGGACTGTGTTACATCACAGAAATCTCCTGTGCACAAGTACGACTCATCACGATCATGTTAAAATTTCTATTAACAATCCCAAAGATTTAGGATCATCATAGACTTCAAAACAGTAAATATAATAGAATAGGAAAGTGTCACATTTGCTTTATAAGTTTCTTACTATGAGTAAATGACCTAACTTCATTGTACTTTGGTTGCCTTGCATGAAAAATGATAATAGTAGTTAACTGATAATGTTTCATAATTACTAAATGAAGCATCTATAAAGTCCTGAACATGGTGCTAAGAACTTAGAAAACTCTCAATAGGTAAGAATGGGCTGGGAATATAGCTCAGTGATAGATTATACATCCCTAGCATACACAAAGATCTACACTTGATATGCACACACACACACACACACACACACACACACACACAAACATAGTAACAATGCTCATGATTATGCATAACGAAGCATTCTTTCCTCCACTCTTAATCTAAATACTTTACTAGTTGAATGTACCCAGGTTTTTGTGATATGTTACTGTACCTGAAGAATATTTTATTGGTGAACAGTAAGAAATTATCCCAGTAACACCCCATAGTCCTTTGTACATGCTGAGCATAGAACTGAGTATGTCCAACAGGCTGATGTGTTTAATCCTCACTGTATCACATGACAGAAGCATATATATTATTGCCACTCTATATTTTGTACATAAGGAAACTAAGGGTGAGAGAGGCTAAGTAGTTTGTTCATGGCTCATGCAGTTATTAAGTAGCGCAAGTGGGATTCTGACTGATGCAGCCTAACTACACAGACTTTCCTTTAGCCAGTCTAGTATGCTGAACCTCCTATGCAATCCTGGATTGAGTCTCTTGTTTTTAAGATGGGTGACAAAAAGGAACAAACACTTGGAAGGTCAGAATTGCCCAGCTGTAAACAACATTGGGGACTTGGCTTGCCAGCATGGAAATCTGTTTGTAAGCTTTGATGAGTTGTGTTGTTGAATCCGTTCACTGGCTGTCTTCTGGGTATTCCTTACAGATTTCCTCAGTGAGTTTCGGGTTCTGGGAAGCAGCTGGATGGCTCATATAACTGCCTCTGTACGGCTCTGGCACAGATGCCCAGTGTTCTTGATCTGACCCAGATAAAATCCAGTGACTATCAACTAGACTTGATGCAAGGGCTCTTGAGTTCTGCCCTTTTTGTTCTTACTCCATTCCATCAGTGCTACTGGTGACCCACTAAGATTTCTTTAAAATCATATAGAACTGATTTGTGAATACAGGATTCCTCCAATGCACATTAGAAATTTAACTTGAAAGTCGTCCCTAATGCCTTGCTAGGTTGTTGTGCCTATAGCTCCTAACAGATGCCCCTTCTGTGTGGGTGCAGAATTGGAAAGGTTACCTTCAGGGTTGTCAGAGCCTAGATTGTAGAGAAACCTCCAGCATACACGGCCTCATATGTTTTTCCTTTTTCCAGGAAAGCAGCATTCTGACTTTTAAATAGTTCCATGTTCAGAAGACAGTCCAGTTGGAATAAGGAAACACATTCCAAAGTGGGCTTGTAACTTCTCAAAGACATTCATACTTGCTCAACATGAAGTGTGGCTCAGCGAGGGACTGAAAGGGCTAAAGGGAAGTCACAATCTAAAAGACAGTCCCACGCACACTGCTCTGTTTTTTTTATTATTAATTGGTTAATATGATAAATGTTATATGTTTCTGAGATCTGGGCCACATTTAGGCAATGATATGGGCAGTTAGTCTATAAATGTTCACTGTCTAGAGATATGTTAAAGACTTTCATAAATGAAATACAGCAAGAGAAGGAAAAGCAGCTGTAGTCTGGGATAGGAGAGATGAGTTATGTCGACCATAATCCCTGCTGCCTTTTTATATATTCAACTATAACTCTCGGTGTATTAGTCAGTTTAGGTTTCTATGACAAAATGCAATTGAACAAATGGTTTAAACAACAGATATTTATTTCTAACTGTGCTGAAGCCATCAAATTCAATGTCAAGATGTTTGAAGATTCAGTATCTCATGAGAGGTTATTTCTTGGTTTGCACACATGGCTTGCTGTATCTTCACATAGTGCAAAGAAAGACACTTCAGTCTCTATTAATAGGGACACTAATTCAGTCATAGAAGCCTCACCCTCCGACCTTACCTATACCCAGCAACCTCTCAGAGGCCCATCTCCAAAGACATTTAATTAATACTGAATTTCCATATGAAAATGTTGACAGACACAATTAAGTCCATAGCATTCATCAAATTCTGCTCTATTTCTGGGGCTTAATTTTGACATATGTAATTAATAGATAGCATGGATATGAGAAGCTTCCTGTTCTGTGTATCCCTGCTTGAGAATGTGTGTGCTCATATGCTCCTCTCTTAGCAGAATGCAGTGTCTGTGATGATTAAGAATGAGGAAGAAAGAATGCTGTTCAGTTCTGTTCTTGGGGAGGATAACTTCACCTGTTTACTGGTCCAAGGGTCAGCTAGTGTTCCCAGAAATCTGGTGCTAACTGATCTCAAATCTGAACCTTTGTTAATTATCAGTTCGGTTTTCCAATCAATCCTGCCTGAAATTCAGAAAGATGGTTGAGATTTAAGAGCTGTTGAGCCGTCAGGGCTGCAGAATAGCCAGAGTTAATTCCTATTGCCATGTTCTGGATTCTGAGCAAGTTCTAGTAATAAAATAGAAAGTGCTGGCACTATTGCAGAGCAAAGGCAAGAGTAATCCAATCTGGATGTGAGGAATGCATTCCAGCCCATTTCCAAATCAGCAACAGGCAGGCAGGGTTCAAACGTGATATATTTTTAACATCTTATGAAAAGCTGTTGCATTTGGTGTTTATGCTGTTCTTAAAAGGGGAGGCACACACTAAAAAGCAATGGTAGAAATAGTTTAGGGGAGTTTCCTGACACTGGTCCACCAAACTGGTAGTTAGATACTTTTGCATCTTAGAACTGTCATTCAAGGTTAGTATTTAGTATTTAGACCTCTCAAACCTCACCTTGGTTCAGCAGCTCCAAGAGATAATCCAAAAGTCCATGATCAGAGTGACAACTTTCACTAGCTGTCTTAGTTTGCCTTCTGTTACTGTGATGAAACACCAAGCAAAATCAGCTTGGGGAGGAAAGGGTTTATTTATTAAAGAGTTTATTTGGCTTACACTTCCACATCACAGCACCTTATCAAGGGAAGTAACAGCAAGAATGCAAGCAGGAACCCACAGGTGGGAACTGAAGCAGAGGCTACCAAGGAATTTCCCTGGGGCTTGCTACAATCGCTTTCCTATGCCGTCGAAGACCATCGTCTCTAGGGTAACACCAGCTACAAAAGGATGGTCTCTCCCATATCTATTAATCCAGAAAATGCCCAACAGACTTGTCTATAGGCCAATCTGATAGAAACAAGTCCTCAACTCATATTCCTTTTCCCAGTTGACCTTGGCTTGCCAGTCTGATAGGTAAGCGTTTGTTGTTTGCCTGGACTAGTTACAGCCTCTTCACAGGGTAAGGAAGCTATTAGAGATGCCGGCGAGAGTTATTCACCGCTTATTTTCCAGCAAATAAACTGAGACTCTGAGTAAGCAATTTGCCCAAGAACCTGTAGTTGCTATGTGAAGGATTTGAACTTGGTGCTCTCTGATTCTGACACTCTAGCTGATTGTGGGACTTTGTGCCACACACTATCAGGGTCGACCTGATAGCTATGACTATGAATTTGATACCTTTTACCTTGTGTGTCATCTTCCATGAAGCTCAGCCTTTGTTTCCACTTATAAACTTAAAACACAGGAGATAAATAATATTTTATAGTTATACAAATAATGTGTATTCATTGTTAAAACTGTGGGAAATCAGAATGCCACAAAGAAGAAATTAAAGTTAGCTCTCATTCCACAATATTCAGAGCTGCACGTCTAACATTCTCTGAACTGCAGAATAGATACTCACATGCTGAACTTAGAGGGGCTTAGGTTCAAATCCTAGCTCAAGCAGTTTGGAGCTGAATAAATCTGCACAGAAATGATTTATTTCTGTTTGTTTACATTTTTAACAATTTCTAACATATGACATATTTTACTTTAAAAATGATAGTCAACACGTCCATGTTATTTTTTTTCTGCTAGGTTCTCTCTGCCATTCTTCCCTTCATCCCTCCCTCCTTCTAGCTCTCCCTCCCCTTCTTTGTGAGTTTGTGTGTGTGTACATGTATTATAATACATATGTGAGAATGGATGTGCGTATTCCAGGTTGCTGGCCCATGAGCTTCTGGAGATTCTACCATCTCTGCCTCCCATCTCTCTGGAAAAACACTGGGTTCACCAACATGTGCTGGCATACACAGCTGTATGTGGCTTCTGGGACTTCAAACTCAGGTGCTGACACACACACACACAGCAAACAGTTTAGAGACAGAGCCATTTCATATATGTAAACACACTCAATCTTCACATATATATATACACACAGAGAGAGAAACAGAGACAGAGACAGAGATACACAGAGAGAGAGAGAGACAGCACGAGCTTGGCACAAATGTCTTTCTCACTTCACCAACAAAAGAACTAAAACAAAGAGGTGATTTTCAAACTCACATAGCAAGAAAGTTGTGGAGCCAGAACTGAAACCTGGAACTTCTAATCTAAAGTGTGTGTTCTCAACCATTAGTGAACTACTTCTGGTTTTATTTAATATTACTGTGGTTTCCTTCATAATTCTTATTTCCTCAAATTGGAAACACACTGAACATATTGTTTTGTTATCTTCTTTCCTCATTTAATAATATGCCTTGAACATCTTTCTAGTCATTAAATACTTTTAGGGAGCACAATGTTTTTTTGATGTCTGCATGGTATTCAATTGAATGTCTGAAGGGTAATTAGCTTAGTCCAATCTCTATTGTTAAGCATTTCAGATGTTTCTAATATTTCACTATAATAAACAATGCTGAGATGAACAGCCCTGTACATGGCATTCTCTGGTTATTTCACTTGGATAACTTCCTAGGAATAAAATTGCTCAGTCAAAGGGGTATGACGTGTTTTATGTGAATATTGGTGCTTTGGTTTGATTTTTGAGAAACTGCGGATCTTTCTGTAACCTCACCACATCAGGCACACTACTGTGACAAGGGAACTATTAAAAAGTCACAAAAGACTTGGGACACACACACATTACACATAATCCAATATGTATTGTATAGGAAACCGATGGTTCATCAGACCAGACTTTTACTAATTCACATTTGGAAAATGTAATAACTAGTTAACCTTCTATGTTGGAACAACTGGAGCCCAGAGTGTGGAGACAATCTGGATGACAGTCTGGTGGTGGGAATAGAGCTTTATTGAGCAATTACTGTATGCCAGATACTGAGTTAGGTTCTGTAATGGCCTTGCATTTGACATTGGAAAACATACTTCACAGGCAAGAAACTGAGAAGTTCCATGACTTGCCCAGCATTAGAGAGCTGTAATACCAGAGTCAGGCTCAAGCCTGTCTGTCACCCAGTTTGTTACTACCACATACCACCACACCCCTTCAGATATTTCATTTGCTACAGGTAAATGCTACTCTTGTCTCTTGTCTGTGCACCTGTATCTACACTTTGGATTGATTTTCTAGGCTTCTATCTGTTCATCTTACCTTAGAATCTGATACAACTTAAATAGTCCATGCTTCTTATCTGGTCCATATTGCCACTTACTATAAATCTCAAGAGGCAGATGTGTATAAGGTGACCAACACAACCTCATTTTCCCAGGATGTTCTGTTTTAAGACTGAAGCTTTCTCTTCCACAAGGCAAATTGAGGTACTCACCTAAAAGCATAACTAAATAACAAAACCTTGGTCTGTCATTAATAGTGTTTCCTTGTGAATATTTTTTCACATTCACTCCTTCACTCCTTCATTCATTCTTGGTTGCTGAGCAACCACCTCATACTCAATTGAGCAACAGCTAAGATTCATATAAAAGTAGAACCTTAATTTTTCTCATCCCTTGATTATTGGTGTCCCAGAAGAAAATGGCAGGAAACTGAAATGCCACTGTAGGATGAATGTTATAACACAAATATGAGCTAGGCAATGGTTGAGTACTTGAAAGCATCACCATTTTGGAATACAAAAGAAGATGATAAAATGTACGTGCTGTGCACCTCAGGTTCTATAGCCCCTGTCCAGTGGGAAAGATAATGTGGCCACCAAGAGGACAAAGTTACCCAAGTAGAGTGAAAGAAAGAGGTAGAGTGCTTTTGAGAACCTCTAGGAATTGAGCATTGTTGGGATAAAGCATAATTAACCACTGTAATGTCATGATTCCCTAGTCAGAGGCAGGATGGGAAAAGAGTGAAAGTAGTTAATGATCAAGCTGGTGTCCCTTATAAGAAAGGCTAAAGTCAGAAGAGAGAGTAGAATGGAGGATTGTATTGGTTATAATGCCAAAACAAACAAATAAATAAACAACCTGGGGTTTGGTGTTTTAGAGTTTTATCCACCAGATGACAATTCCTTCTTAATTTATTCTCTCATTTGCTCATTAAGTATACATTTATAAAAATAGCTGCTGTGTGTCAATAATTATTCTAGATCAAAAAATCCAAGAGTGAATAAGAAAGAGCAAAAAGGTAAAAAAAAAAAAAACAAAACAAAAAAAAAAAAAAAACAGCTCTCCTAGAACTAATATCCGAAAAGGAGTTTGATAAAGAACAGACAAAATATCAAAATATGTAAGTAGAAGAGTTAATCTGGATAGGCACAAATAGGACACCAAGCATAAAAAGAAGGATCAGTGCCACCATCACTATCTGCATGGCAGAGTATAGAAATGTCATTAGAGTAGGAAGTAGATAATGAGAGAAGATAGCAGTGCTAAGATGGCAGCCGACTGTGTCAGGCATGCAGAAGAGCAGAGGCAAGAGCAACACCACCACAGTGGAGAATAGGACCTGACACCCCCAAAGTGATAGTGTGAAATGGAGGATGAAAAGGGGAGGGTGGGGGTAAAATACGACAGGTCAGTGAGGACCAAGTAGAATAAGAGCTGGAAAAAACAAAACCTTTTGAGAGTGTACTGTGGAAGAAATGACCTCATCCATTGGGGCCATTTGACACACACTCATACAAGCATGCCCTTGACCACCATTCCATTCCCCATTTTACAACCTTCCAGCCTTCCAGCCATGGAAGCATTCTGACAGTGTGTTGGGCCAGATTACTGCTTCAGGATACAGTGGTAGAGAGAACAAAAAAGAGTTCTTATCTGTATGGAGCTCTGTCAGACTCAAACTTATGGTAATGATGTTTGTCCTATTGGAAAGATGTTATGATGATGAACCATGAGAAAAATGATAAGTCTAAAATCCAATTCAATACCCAGAACAGAAAAAATAAACAATAATGTACTTTTCCATTTTATTACAAAACCACAATTTAGAGTCAGCTCAAAGGTTTCCTTTTTTAGACATGCTGTCTATGTTCAGCTCAAGATAAATTTCCCATGATCTATCCCCTTTTTGGTGAAATGACCTTTCCATATTTTGGTATTGCCAACACTCCCTTCATATACTAAGGGCTAAACTGTGACTCTAATAAGTAATAATAAATTAAAATAATGTCCTCACCTCTTCTTAAAGAACTCATTACAAACTTAGAAATACAATGAGGAAGAACATGATCAATATAATTTGATGTTTATGTATTAGAGGCCAAGAGTACAGGAATACTAACATATTGAGGTTAGAAGTTGAGGCTGGGGTAGATGGGCAATGGCCGGTGTCTTTGTGTAAAGTGATTTTACTCACTGGTTCTTACACACTTGAATGACTAGGAAAGCTTACTTATGGCGGGCATAGTGTGTGATTCAAAGCATATCATTTTGGAAGGAATTTGTCTCTCGTATTCTCTCTTGTGGCAACTCTCAAATGTTCAAGGACTCTAGGCAAAGTGGATGGTGGCTCATAGATTTCAGAAGTTCTCCTAAATAGTGTATGGTTCCCTTTACTCTAGAGGTTCTAAGATTTGGAAATCTAAGACAATTAAGAACCAGTTTCAAATCTTACTTAATGGTAATTATTACAAGCCAGGAAGTGATTCACAACGACCATGTGAATTCAGTCTGCCCTGAAGTCATTTCATTTCCAGTTAACGTAGTTTTTGTTTTTTTCTGTCCTCTATCTAAAGCCCAACAAGCTCTTCAATGAGGCGAGGAAGCACTGGAAGTCTGCTTCTGCCTCACTTTCGCACTTTACTTCCTCTGGGCAAGTAAGGGTTCTTCCTTAGACATCTCTTATCCTTTACAGTTGTCTTACACATGGCAGTCTTTGAATATTCCACAGAAAAAAAATCCACTATATACATGACATACCCAGCCTATAGTCCACAGTTTTGTTTTGTTTTTAATGCATGTTCTTCAGTAGGTCAGTTTCATGCTCTGCCCTTCATGTTTACCTGGCTGTGCCATGACTGAGTAGGGTTAAGTCATCTCTGCTTTGACATATGTCCTTAGTAGTCTAGAGCTGAGCACAAAACCAATAGGACAAATCAAGAAATGTAATAGAATTTCTTCTTTGGCAAAGATACTAAGCATCTTCCTTCTGTTTACTCAATCCAATTTGCCCAGAGTGATGGGAATGAGGTCAGCAGAGCTGCCTCAAGACCAAATGCACACTATTTATCTTCTTTTATTTTCTAGAAGAGGCCAAAAACATTGACTGAAGATCAGGCCAGTATCAGTCATCAGCTCCCACAACCCTACATCAATAGAGAGACACATGGACTCTTATTTCCATGTTGTATGTGACTAAATAGTCAGGGAACTCAAATGAGATTGGAGAATGAAGTCATGGAATCAGCATGCAAAAGAAGGCTCAGATTCCCACCAGTGCATCAACACAGAGCTCAACCTGTGTTCTGCCTCTGGTCCTTATGTCTGTGCTTCTGTGCAGATGTGCCTGCCTGCAAGACCACAGGAAAGGTCTGCCAACACACGTTCACACTGACTGCCTTCCTTCTCCACAAGGGAGAGAGGCTGGCTCTGTATGTGATATAGGAAAACCACAACAAGGAAATCCTTGGAACTATAAAATCAAATTAAATTGTGAGTTCTGGATGGGGATTTAAGCATCCTAGCCGCTCTAATTTCTCTCGAGAAGCTGAGAGACCAAGCCTACTCCTTCCTGTCATGCACCCTCTCCTCAGTTGTAGCATATTTTTGCCTCAGGTTTTCAATCTGGTTTAAGTTGGCCACTTACAGATGACAGAGTTTCTGAGCTTGAAGAAAAGAGTTTTCTATGCTCTAGGATGACTCCTGTCTGCTGCTCTCTTCTGAAAAGCAAGCTGGGAAAACTGGACTACAGAGGGCCCCAAGGATCAGGAAGGAGGAAGGTTTTGATGTTCCCGAGACTGAGCTACTGAAAACTTTCTGACAGCTGTGTATACCTGTTAACACCCACAGCCATACCATCACTATCAGTAGATATTATTTTCACTCTCACATTAAGATGAGGGGATTGAGATGCAGAAAAATAAAGTAGCTAGCAAAGAGGAAGCCATGATTCAAATAATGGATATTGTGGCTAAGTACCTCCTTTACCTTTAGGCTGAGTCTGCCCCTTCCCTCCCATGCTAGAGTATTATCTGTATCCTAAGAATAAATAAAATAAATTGTCCATCCTACCCCAAAAGAGACACAGATTTTATCGTCACCTAGGCTTGGGGTTAAGGAATATGAATGGGCAATTTTAATAAGGACTCATAAAGTTGAGGTTGTGCTAGTTTGAATAATAATGACCCCCTTGGGCTCACATATTTGAATGTTTCTTCACCAAAGAGTGGCACTATTAAAGAAGTTATTAGGAGGATATGGCCTTGCTGAGGAAGTATGTCACTGGGGGTAGGTTTTGAGTTTCAAAAGCCTAAGCTACTCCCAATCTCTCTCTCTCTTTCTCTCTCTCTCTCCCTCTCTCTCTCTCTCTCTCTCTCTCTCTCTCTCTCTCTCTCTCTCTCCTGTTTTCCTCTCCCTCTCTCTCACTCTCTTCCCCTCTCTCCATCTCTCTCTCCTTCCTTCTCTCCTTCTCTCTGTCTGCACATGAAGATATAGCTCTCAACTACTTCTCCAGCAGTGTGCCTGCTGCCATGCTCTTCACCATGATGACAATGGACTAAATCTCTGAAACTGTAAGCAAGCGAGACCCCAGTTAAATGCTTTCCTCTATAAGAGTTGCTCTGGGGATCAGATGGCTGAACACCCTAACTGTCATCATAGAACCCTCATCCAGTGACTGGTGGAAGCAGATGGAGAGATCTACAGCCAGGCCCCAGGAGGAGCTCCAGGAGTCTAATCGATGAGAGAGATGAGGGATTCTATGAGCTTGAGATACTGAGACCATGATTGGGAAAAGTACAGAGACAACTAGCCAAACTAGTGGAAACACATAAACTGTGGACCAATAGCTGAGGAGCCACCGTGGTACTGGACTAGGCCCTCTGAATAAGCAAGACAGTTGTTTAGCTTGAACTGTTTAGGGGGCTCCGAGATAGTGGGATCGGGACCCGTCCCTAGTGCATGAGCCAGCATTTTAGAGACTAGTGTCTATGCTGAGACACTTTGCTCAGCCTTGTTGCAGGAAGGAGTGGCTTGGACCTGCTTCAACTGAATGTACCAGGCTCTGCTGACTCCTCATGGGAGACCTTGCCTTGGAGGAGTAGGAATGGGGGGTGGATTGGGGGGAAAGCTGGGGGGTGAGAGGAGGAAGGACAGGGCAATCTGTGGTTGGTATGTAAAATAAATAGAAAATCTCTTAATTTAAAAAAAAAGAGTTGCTGTGGTCATGGTGTGTCTTATAACAATAAAACAGGGAAGGACTAAGACTTTGATATTCACCTGAGATAAGAACTTCTATCATAAATCATTAATCAAGATAGAATATACAGGAAAAACAGAATTGAAAAGAGTGAAAGGGAGGAATTTTGAGGGTTTCCTTTCTCCCTCCCTCCCTCTCTCCCTCCCTCCCTCCCTTGCTCCCTTCTTTCCATCCTTCCTTCCTTCCTTCCTTCCTTCCTTCCTTCCTTCCTTCCTCCCTTCCTCCCTTCCTCCCTTCCTTCTTTCCTCTCATTCTTTTGTTTTTTGTAGCTGATGAGAGTGATGCAGCATAATAGTTAAATATTTGAGATTTTGCATCAGTCAAGATTGGAACCCCTGCCAGCCACATCTCTAATCCAATAACCTTGATATATACCCAGTATCTTGTGTTCTTTCTCTTTGAAGTGAAAATAAGGACCACTGAGATGACTCAGAGGTGACATCCCCTGATGACATGAGTTCAATCTTCAGAGTCCATGGTAGACAGGAAAAAATTAACTCCCAAAGGCTTTCTTCTTACCGCAGCACATGCACTGTGGCACGCCGCCCACCGTCACTCATACACATGCATCTCACACACACAAACACACATAATAATATTAATAATAATTATTAATAATAATTAATAAAGACTTTAATTCAAGATAAAATAGTGTTACAATATGGGTTTGTAAATAAAACTAGATCAGTCTCTATCTGTAAAGATTGCAGAGTGCCTGATAGGTAATATATATGTTGTGTGTACTATTTTTTTCTTTTTTTCCATGTGGATGTGAGAGTAGTGGGTATAGTATGCATATGTGTGCGTATATGTAGGCATTCTTACACGTGTGTGCACAATATGTAAGAATTCATATATTCAATATGTGTATGAAGATGAGTATGCATGAGTGTGTATATATGTGGAAGTCTTAGATTATGTTCTGAATCTTCCTCACCCTTTCATCTCATTCTTTGATGCAAGGTCCCTCAATAAAACCCAGAGTTCACTGGTTAGGCTAGGCTTCATAGCTGACTTGTTCAGGACTAAAATTACAGGTGGTCCCTCCTTGCCTATCTGATATCATGGGTTCTAGGGATATGAACTCAAATCTGCTGTCTTGATCAGCAAGTGCTTTAAGCTTTGAGCCATCTGCCCAACTTATTAGTGTTATTTTAACAACTCCCTAATACGTTATTCTTGTATCATACATTACACACAATTAAAATGTAAAACGTAGTATATCTAATTCAGAGTTGTTCAACATTTAATTTTAGAATATTCTATTAGCCTGTGCATATTAACAGTTACTATCTATTTGTTCCAAATCTTTGTCTTAAGCAAACTCTAATATATATTCTATCTTTACATAGCAACAATTTCTAGGCATTTCATAAAAATGGAATCTTACAACTTCTGGGATTGCAGCTTCTTTCATTTAGTCTAATGTTTTCCTGACTGATCCATGAGGTAGTGTGTATCATTGTTCTATCCCTTTTAATGACTGCATAGTTTTCTAATATGTAGGTGAAACATAGTCTATTTATATTTATCAGTTGCTGGATGTTTGAGCTGTCTCCATTATTTTTTTGGTTACTCCATGTAATGTTGTTATGAACACTTGTGCAGAAGTGTTTTGTTGTCAAATATTTCCACTTTTTTGTATCTAGGAAGAGAGTTCTTAGGTCATATAGTAACTTTGTATGTAACAGATATAAATAGGAATAATTACATGCTTCCTAGAGTGAAGTGAGTAATATGTGGTTCTATCAATAAGAGTATTACAACTCCAGTTTGTACATACCCTCTTTTTATTATTTTTTTATTTAAAAACATTTTTTTCATTTTATATACAAAGCCCAGTTCCCCCTCCCTTCCCTTCTCCCACATCCCATCCCCACCTCCCCACACCCCATCCTACCCTCCATCCACTCCTCTGAGGGGGTAAGACCTCCCTTGGGTAGTCAACAAAGTCTGGTATACCAACTTGAGGCAGAGCCTAGCCACTCCCTGCTGCATCAAGGCTGAGCAAGGTATCCCACCATAAGGAATGGGCTCTCAAAAAACCAGATCATGTGCCTGGGATAAGTCCTGGTCCTACTGCCAGGGGCCCCACAAACAGATCAAGCTACACAACTGTCACCCATATTCAGAGGGCCTAGTTCAGTCTCATGCAGGTTCCCCAGCTGTCAGTCTAGAGTCTGTGTACATTTCCTCAATTATATTTATCATAGTCCATCTTATTTTAAACATCTTGTGGGGAGAAAGTAATTAGCTGTTATTTGATAAACATTTTCCTAATGGCTAATGATTTTGAGAGTCTGTTTGTGAGTTTATTCATTTTGATGTATACTTTTTTGATATTTTGGTGAAATAACTTTTTAGATCTTTCCCCATGTTTTTAATTGGACTATTCTGTAACTGTTATGTTGTAAGAGGTCTTTATATACACCACAGATGCACACCCTTTACCAGATATATAATGTAATACATTTTATCTCATTGTTTGGGGTGTATTTTCACTTTATAAGTGGTTTTAAAACACAGATTATATTTTGCTACAATTTAGTATGCTTTTTTGTATCATAGCTAAGAATATTTTATCCAACCCAGGTCATGAATATTTACTCTTATATTGTCTCCTAATATTTTTGTAATTTTAACTCTGCCATCTACATCTATACTCAATAGTTAATATGATAATGGCTTATATGGATTGTCAACTTGATAGGTTCTAGAATTACTCTGGAGGCAAATCTTGTGAGTATGTCTATGAAGGATATTCTAGATTAAATTAATTAGGATGGGAAATACCACTCTAAATGTGGGCAGCTCGGTTCCATTAGCTAGGACTCTGGAGTGAAAGAGAGAAACCAACCTGAGAATAAACATTCATCTAACACTACTTCATGACTGTGGGATTCAATGTAACCAGTCAGCTGCTGCTGCCATGTCTTCCTCATTATGATAGGCCCTTGCCCTTGGAACTGTAACTAAAAGAGAAGCATTCATTCCTTAAGATGGTTCTTTCTGTTTAGGGATTTGCCACAACAATTAGAAAAGTAAGCAATACAGTTCATTTTGCATAGGATGAGAGAGAAGGGTTCAACCTTGGTGTTTTCTATGGAGATATTCAAATATTCCAAACCTGTACATTAACACCACACTCTTGATTCTTGTAACTCTGGAGTTAAGAGTGCCACTCATCCAGCTCTGCTATCCCTCATAAAGATTGATTCAGGTGTCTTCAGTTTCTTCAGTTTCCACAGGAATTTTACATCAGCTTGTCATTTTCTAGATTTAAAAAAAAAAGAGGGATGTGGTGAATATGAGTCTCTAGATCACTTACAGATTGGGGAAATATATATTATAAATAATGTATGATATAAACATTAATATATTATACATATGGTAGATTAATATAAATATTATGAGTAATATATAATGTAAATATATGCATATATATTTGTTTTTTGTTTTTTGTTTTTCGAGACAGTTTCTCTGAGTAGCCCTGGCTGTCCTGGAACTCACTTTGTAGACCAGGCTGGCCTTGAACGCAGAGATTTGCCTGCCTCTGCCTCCCAAGTGCTGGGATTAAAGGCATGTATCACCCTCACCTGCCTAAGTTTTAATATATTTTTAATTATTTTTGTTTTGTGGTTTTGAGGCAGTTTAACTCTGCAGCTTAGGCTGGCTTCAAACTCACAATCTTCTTGTTTCAGTATAAGTGTCCTTGGTTTTGGGATAGCAGGCATGCAACATAACTAAAATTGGTAAGACTTTCCTTTCTAACACATGATGTCTTTCAACAGCATGGTAAAGTTATCTTTGTTTTTGTTTGTTTGTTTGTTTGCTTGCTTGTTTTTTTTTTTTAGCAATGTTCAGTTTTCAACATAAAGATTTTTTTCATTAAATTTATGGCAAAATATATTATACTAGTTTTTAGTGATAGTTGTAGGTGGACTAATTTTCTCCACTTTTGTTTGTTCTTTATATTTAAAGTATAACTGTACTCATTTTTATTTATTTTTATTGTACTAAATTTAACTTTTTTTCTCCAATCATATTCTTTCCTCCAACTCTTTTCAGATACTCTCCACCTCCTATCTTCATGCTTTCTCTCTTTATGTGTGTCTCCTTCTGTGTCCTATCTGTCAAATATATTCATGCCCAGGAGTAGCTGGCCAACACTCTACAGACTGTGTTTTTTTGTGTGTGGGGGCTTTTTGTTTTCATTTTGTTTTGATTTGAGTATTACTTTTGTCAACTATACTTCATTTAATCATTTTGAAAAAATACTAATAAAAGATGAATCTATACACACACACATATATACATATATATATAATAAAATATTGAGATGGAGCATTGAAATTGCCACCATTGTTTTTTACCTTTGTCAGTACTATATGGTTCTTGACATTCAAAAACAATAATTTTAGATGACCTATCTTACAGGTAGCTTTTCTGTAGAAATTTCCATTATTTGAGACAACACATTTGGTTCTTGACAGTTTTATTACATTTTAGTCCCAAAAGTTTGTAAGATGTGGATCTTCATCAATTTTGAATTTCTTTGCTAATTCACAAAGCTACATAAATTTTCCAAACATTTAGAACCAATAATATGAATTTCTAGAAGAGAAATAATTATCTGTATTCTTTTTCATCATAAGCTTTGTATTAAATTGGGATTTTATCTGTATAATATTGCCAATTGCTACTTGTTTGACTTTATATTGATGATAAGTTTTCTCTGTGAGCCAAAGATTCCCATTCCCAATCCTGAGATTATGAAGAATAAAAAAGTTGATTATACACAGAACAAACTTTACAGTGTGAGGTATATCTGAAAGAGAACAAACCAGGATCTGCAGCTAATAAAAAGCATGTCAGAGAGCAATTTGTACTAAATGGATTGTTTTGTTTTCAAAGCCACCAAAAAGATAGTGATTGCTACTAAAGTTTACACATTAGGTCACTTGTTTGGGGAGGTGAAGAATTAAGCCAAGAGTGACAGCAATTATGTGATAAATACAGAATTCAAGTCCTTATCCTCTGACTTGGAATTTAACTCTGTACTCAAAAGGCTTAGAGGAATGAACAGCACTTTTGGCCTGTAGTCAGAGACTGGAAACCTCTGGACATTGAGGTGCTGATGTAGACAGGCAGGCTACAAACAGATCAAATAGTATGTACTACCTGTTCAAATTACTTTGGTCACTGTTGTATCTCTCTGTGCTTGTAATCTTGAAATGTCATCTTGTCATTCTCTCATAACTAAACATTTTCTCTTTTATTTAAGGTTAAGCTGGCTCTGTACT
>CABHPR010131208.1:0-18876 GCA_902168415.1 Peromyscus melanophrys | reverse complement strand
GAGTGTATGTTCATTGGATGGTTTGACCGCACCACGGTGTAACACACCTTCCATGGAAACTGTGCTTGGAATGCGGAATCCTGACCTTTCCCCAGGCCAGTGATGCGTGCTACAGCCTTCTGTTAAGGTAGCAATGGGCCTCAGCTCCCTCCCAGGTAGCAGCAGCTGCGACACTTGGCTTTTTGGACTATCAAATGGAACCATCAACTGGACTAGTTCTCAAATCCTACTTGGAATCAAATAACCCTAGAAGGGGCTCCTCACCACAGCCCTTCCCTCAATATTGTGCTTCTGACTTTTTTCCCCCGAGGTCCCAGATACAAGCTGAGGTTGTGGAAATGCAACTCTAGATAAGTGGCTGTGTTGGCAATGCTTTGGGGGGAAGGGGAGGATCAAGCATATGTACATCAGAATATCAATCACGCATCTCCACCTCAGTGTGGGGAATCACAGGCCTGAACCGCCACGCCCACCTAGCATTGTATGTTAAGTCCTCAGAGTGGTTTCTGGAAAGAGGAAGGCTATAAATAAGTAAAATGGAAACCATTCAAGGTCACTCTGGTAACCCTATAAAACATGCCTCAGAAAAGTCCCCAGACAGACCTCAGGAACAAGACTGTCATGCTTCCTCTAGGAAGCTTTACTGGGAGGCCTAGCATTTTGATGGGATGAGGCAGCAGGAAAAAGGAGAAGGGAAGAGCCAATCACACAGAATAAGTAGGAAAAGTGAGTGTGCTCTCTCCCAGCAGAGACTCCACACTCTATACTTCCAACAGAAAAAAGGGTACACACCCTGAAACCGTCTTGTTAAGGGCAGATCAAGGAATAAGACAGAGACCTGGACTTGCAGCCAAGCAGAAAGCCAGAATTCCAGTAAGTGGGTTACAAAATACCTGACTTTTTTCTTTTTGGACATAGGGTCCCAATATCATAGCTTAGCCTGCGACTACATACACTTGAAAATGTGTTGATTGAAGGAAAAAGTATATACCATGCCAATGCACATGATACTGTGTTTTCGTGTGTATTGCAAATAATACACATATGTGGTATTATATAGAAAATTCTAGAACAAGCAAGACTAATCTTGTTGGGAAAACCAAGCTAAACCTACCAACCAGCCAACCAAACAAACAACAAAAAAAAAGTGATTGCCTGAGGTGGTAGAGGACATGGTCCAGACAAGGTCACCAGGGAACTTTCTATTATCTTGATGGGGTCCAAGATGCAGGTGTACCTGTCGGAACTCACTGATGGCACACTGATGACCAACATAGGTCACGTGGCTGCTCTTTCTCAACCAATCCCCACTGCAGCCCATTAGTACTTCCTTTACATGACAGGAAGCTGAATTATTCTAGGTGAAGGGGAGCTCTCAAATGCAGCCCAGTAATGTGGCCAAGACCAGGCTGGAGCAGAGAGCAGAGGTGGAGTGTGCAGTGCTGGCAGGAGAGCCTCGGGCGGCTGAGCCGTGTTCGCTGTAGATTGACACTTGTAGCCAAAGGTAAAGAGTTACCCGGGTGATATTCCACAGAAACCTCAGCAGCTCGTTAGGTGAACCATTCACTCATCAGCTCGGCGCTTGTCCTGGGAATGAAGGCCATTGCAACCACCTAGGACCAGCAGTACTCTATGATGAACAGACTCATGACTTTCAGGGGCTCCTGCTTAAACACTGAAGGCCATGCAAATGCAGGCTGGAGAGATGGTTCAGTGGTTAAGAGCACTGATTGCTTTTCCAGAGGACCCGGGTTCAATTCCCAGCACCCACATGGCAGCTCACAACTGTCTGTAACTCCAGTTCCAGGGGACCTGACACCCATGGCAAATGCACTATAAAGAAAAAAACCCACAATTAAAAAAAAAACCCTCAAGTTTTGATGGCTCAACAAGTATAACGGCCTGCCTATAATCCTGGTGCTGGGAAGTGGGAGACAGAGATGGGATTCTCTAAGAGAATGTCACTAAGAGACCTGGCTATCCAGCTGAATCGGTATGCTCTGGGTGGAAAGCAGTGGAGGAAGATACCCATGTGTACACACACACACACACACCACATAATACATGGGGTAAAAAAAAGACAAAAACTTGAGATCTCTTGCCAGAAAAGGACCAGAATGTGAGGGTGACAACACACAGGTTTCCACGTGGCTTTGAGGCTTGTTACAGCCCATGGGGGCACCTGATTCTCCCATTCCAAGCCTTGTCTGGGCAGTGCAGACTTTTTGGCTCAACAGCTCTGGAAGAGCCGAACTATTTCTGACGGGGTCCCTTTGGAAGGATGCTGCTAAACAGCACGTGACTCTAACTAGGCGGCCATTAAATAAAGTGACTTCTCAATCTGAAGTTTCCTTTCCAGGGTAGGTCATATGCAGCGGTACTTACAAGCCTCTCTTAGTACCCAAGAGGCTTTTTAAAGTATTAAGTAGAGAAAACACACGTAATTCCCCAGTTAAAATAGAGTGCAGACACTCTAAAAGGTCGAGGTGGCATCCACTCCATTTTTATTGCCAGACGGCAGGACACTGTGATAAAAGCACATTCTCTGATAAAAGACTCCACTGCTGTGACCCTCGATGGAATCCTAGCTATCTCTCTCATCGGGGAAGATCCTGAAATCACCTGCTGGAGGCTCATCATTTTAGAGGAGGCATCCTGAAATTCTAGGGAAGAAATTGGCCTCCTGGTCTCAGGCCCTCTAACCCACATGATTGTAAACAGATGTGTGTTAGACTCAGTCTCTTCCACACACAGAAGCCAAGCCAAGAGACTCTTGGGGGAAGCTAGAGGACCTGGGAGGCAGAAGGAAATGGCCATCCATGCAGTGTGGTCCAGAGATGGCAGGGGAGCAGGGTAGGAAGCTGAGACAGGAGGATTACACACTTAGTGGAGACTCTTCTCTCCAAACAGAAAGTAAAAGAAGTCTGGTGGAGCCAATTTGCCTGGCACACATGAGATGCCCAAGGTTCATC
Source organism: Peromyscus melanophrys (assembly GCA_902168415.1). NCBI lineage: Eukaryota > Metazoa > Chordata > Mammalia > Rodentia > Cricetidae > Peromyscus > Peromyscus melanophrys. The sequence goes on along the minus strand of CABHPR010131208.1, from coordinate 15,904 downwards.
CTCAGCACCATAAAACAAAGCTAAGGCCAGCATGACTTTAAACCACAAACAAGGAAAAACTGCTGCCGAGACATGGCATTAGATCCATTTATCTAATGACCATTTGATTCCAGAGATGTTAAAATGTTGTCAACCTGTAAAATACAAGTACTCTCACTGAAGACCTCCAATAAGGTGAGGAACACAAGGAACCCCCACTTCAGATAAAAACCTGGGGCTCCCCAGGGTTAGGGGACCTGCCTGTCACTCCACTGGCAGACAGGGAGGGAGTTTCCAGCCAGCCTCTGAATCAGAGCCTGCCGTGAGGCTAAGCTCCGCACAGCTGCCTCCTGCCACACAAACTCCAAATGACCATGCCAAGCTCCAAGACCTCACACATGCAGACTCCGCCACAATGGCAATTCTTATCAACTCTTGAATTAAAAAAAAAAAAAAAGCCACTAAAACATGGTTTTTCTTTCATCTGTAACACTTCAACAAAATTCCATGATATTCAAGTGAGAATGGATGATGTACAAAAATATCAAAAATAAGAATCCAATTTGGTAAACTGTTGAGTGTTATTTTCACATCCTAATGAATTTAGTTTCAATAAACACAAATCAAGCAGACACTCAAAATTCTAATGGTATGGTGCAAAATGAAACTCAGAATGCCAGCTCAAAAAAAAAAAAGAACTCTTTTTGCTGAGTATGGATGCCATTAAGAAAAAACCGTAAGTGATGACTCTGTTCAAAGGATCTCCCTCGTGGTCTGTGTATGTGAACTGGGCGCTGAACGGTGGCTGAAGCAGGAAGGAGTTTGAGACACAAGACTAGGGAGACGGCTCAGTCATAGAGTGCTTGCCATGGGCATCTGAGTTCAGATGCCCTGGCAAAGACCTAAAAGTGTAGATGTCTGTCCATAATCTTGGTATTGGATGTGGGGGTGGGGTGCCCTCAAGGAGGGGGGAGGGGAGAATAGGTGAATCCCAGGGATCGAAGTTCAATATGGGACCCTGTCTCAGAAAAGGTGAAGAATGGATGTCTGATGTGTGCTTGCACATGAAACATCAGAGCCCTGAGACCCCTTATCCCCGCTGAAGCATATTCTGGTAACAGGTGTCCGGTATGTGTGTAACTGAGAACGCAGCAGGTGGGTCAGCACACATTATCAACACAGAGGGCATCCACCAACACTAAGACCATCAGCATCAAGTGAGGATTCCTGGGCAGCATCACGGTATTGGGAAGAACATGGAGGTGTTAAGATGAAGGCCAAGGTAGACAGAGACTACTCACCTTGCTGTATATGTGTCAAGCCCCTCACTGCACTGAAAACATCCAAGTTCAAGTCCCAGAGTTGACCCAACTGACCACAAGTATGCAGTTAGCAGGCTGGATACAAAAAACCAGGAGCCAGGGAAACACACTGAAACCCCAGCCATATGCTCTGCAGCCAAGTGGGATGCAGGCTGGGGGCTCCTTAAGCTGAGGCCCTCTCCCTGAGAACAGAGGCTTTGGTTTGGAGACTAATCAGGACACATCTGAACATGACTGTACACCACCTGTCAATCAGTATGTGAACGCCAGACCCATCTATTGAAATGACATTTTCAGCCTCGTAAATAATAAGGCAACAAATTCCTCCAGTTGTTTTTTTACAAAGAATTCTAAAGCCTAACCACTGCCCTAAGACAGAAGTATAGCATCTTTAGCCCAACCTGGGGGCCTTGGGGACAAGGATGCCTCATTCCTGTGGAGCCCACTGTATGGAAGGCAATACCCAAGAAACTGTCCTTGTATGGCAAGCACACACCACCACGTTTCCCAAGACTAGAGCTTATTCTGCATGAGCAGAAATCTGGAAGTCGCAGACACACGATGAAATTCAAAGGTATGACCACATTCCATGAGAAACTAAAAATGACATTTCTAGATAAGACTAGAAAGCCACATCAAAGCTGTGTCCTGGTTCCCCCTGCCAAGGGAAAAAAAAAAGTCAAGACTGTCCCAAGTACTAGATTAAATTCTGTGACTCTGAAGGAACTTAGCACCAACAACCACTCCCGGTCAGTAATGCCGTATCCTTTCCAAATCACAGGCAGAAGGGCTGAGGCTCAGAGTGTCCTGTTCAAGAGTTCACCAACAGAAACAGACTGAAACTCAAGTTAAGCCCACCTGTGATGCCCCAACCCAACTGGAGGAAATGAATGAAAATATCAGCGTGGACCACCTCACAGAAAATACGGGACCCTCTGCTTCCCGTCTCCCCGCCCCTCAAGACTGGCAGTCAGGGGTGTGGTTTTAACTGAGTCTGGGGTTGATCTGGGTAACCTCAGGCACAAGCCATATGCTTCTAGACCTTCCACCTGCACGACTCCTCTGAGAAACAGCTTCCTGATAAGCTAGTACAATGTTCCCCGCCCCCCAGCAACCAGATCTGTAGGGGTTCAGTGTCAAGAACCAGTCAACTCACCCTCCAGTTTTCCGTACCCTCATTTATTCCCTACCCAAGAACATTACCTCCTGGGCCTCCAACCTTGGTAAGCCAAGAATGAGTTCCTGGAGAAAGTGGCCCTTTTGCTATGAAAGGGCCACTTTCTCCAGGAACTCCACTTCCCCCACCCATCTCCCTTGGCTTGAGCCTTTATGGGGTTCATCCCCCTCCAACTTGGATGGAGCATTGGACGTCCCCAAGGTGCTCGCCCAACCTGAGTTCAGCACTAACACTGTTTCCTAGGCAACAGCTGCTTTCTCTTTTCAGCTTCCCGGGGACCAGTCCCTGCTCCCAGATCTACTTCACAATGGTTTGAGATTCATGGGCAAAAGCGCTGGCTGGGTTGTCATCAACTCCCTCACAGCAACCTCATCCTATAAAGTATTTCTCTGTTGAGGGGTAGGGGTGGGCTAACATAATGGCAAAGCTACATAAGATGCCCCTCATCCGGTTAATGGGAAGCCACGTATCCCTTTTCAAGGTAAAGTGGAGGGGTTTCATGGTATCGCCCTCCTGTGTAGCCCACACCAAGGGAGATTACATACCCTCACTCAGCTAGTGTGTGAAGAGTTGAAGTTCTCATAGCAGCCCTTAGCCACTGTGTTCAGACTTTGCTGAGCCTGGGAGGCAGGTAATTTGGGTTTCTCTGTGACTGTGCCTTCCGCCTCAGGTGAAACTGAGAGTTTGCTGGTGGGACAATGTTATAGTTGTGCTGGAGGTCCATTAGAATCACCTGAAACTTTTAAACTAGCCAAGGCAGGTCTCTCCCTAGGCCACTAACAGTTTGAGAGGGTGGGGCTTTGAACTTTCCCAGATGATTCTCAGGTCCACACAGGGATGAGGATTTGGAGTATGGAGTATGAGGCAGCCTGGGCATAAGACCAAAAAAGGGGCTGTGGCCTATCCCCTACCCTTGCAGCCTGTGACCTCAAGGCATATATATATGTGTGTGCATATATATATATGGGTGAGACACCTCCCCCCAGGACTCCCAAGTTCCTACTGCCAGGTTTTGATTGTCCACTGCCCTCTATGAGGGCGATGAGATCCTTTCTAGCAGGGCTCACTCAGTTAGACTTGTTCAGGCCACACTGTGCTACCCCCCTCCCCATGACTCAACAAAAGGTGAGTGAAGATCCACCTCTCTAACGCAGGCGAGAAGGATAAGAAATGAAGCCCACAAGCCTGTTCTTGTGGGCATTGTGCCCTTAACACCTCCAAGCCTCCCACTTAAGACTGACCTGCTCCAAAACAAACTCCTGCAGGGAATGCATTCGCTTGGCCTCACTGCATATTCTACATGCCAGGGCTTGAGGAACTTGAACCCATCGGTGTTACAAGATGTCATCCAGAACACTATTAAACCCCCCTCCCCCAGCAACATGTAGGAGCAAAGACAGAGCATGTATCCTCCCAGAATGGTAACCAGAAGCTTTCCTACTACTGGCGTAGCCTATGGTCTGGAAAGAGCCAGGTGACTTCAAATGGACCCTGAGCAGGCAGAGGGAAAGGTCAATCCCTTAGCTTGACATTACCACCAGGAAGAGAACTGTCTATTTATTATAGTCTCATGTATTTATTTATTTATTATAACCTGCATATTCTTTTATTTAAAAATCTACATTTTTCCAGCTGGGGCTTCACACACTGGTCACCAAAACCATGATTCACCGAAATGTAAGTGAAACGCTGGCAATTCTGAAAATTGGTACAAGGTAAGTTTTCACAGTGTATGTACTAAAACAAGCACAGAGCCTCGAGTCCCTTAGCCTGGTGTGGCCCAGTGACTATAGAGAGCTGCTATTCTCAGGACCAACACCCCATCGGGCCCTTGCCATTCTGGCCTGCCCCAGTTAGCTGCAGCCGGTTCTCTTCACGGATGGGGAACTGTACATTCCAACATCAAGGGTCAGACTTTATCTTCTAAATGCACAATGTGCTTGGGCCAAAAACAAAACAAAAGGCCTTTCCAGGATGCTTTCCAAATTCCTGAAACACACTGGGTGGAAAAATGGAGCCCGTTTCCTCTTATTTTTTAATCTCACACTGGCTGTGTTTATAATAAAATAGAATAACTTATTTATTTGCTTACCTTACTTGGAAAGACAATAAATTGGAAGGGCTTCATAAATCTCACAGGGAATTCCTTTAAACAAGGATCGTTGTCAGCAAAACTCTGTAAATAACCCCCGGCAGCCTTGAGCAATCACCTCCAGCAGACACTCTTGTTCCTCCTGCGTTTGTACTTAACTACTTGCAAACAAATCAAACTGAGAACTGTACTTGCTTTATTCTTACACCCGTAATGTATAACCAACCGTATAACCAGAGTACAGGAGAAGTCTTGAGGCAAGGTTGTGATGGGTCTGATGAGAATGACCTTCCAAGTTCAGAACCCATGAAGATGGACAGTCTCACACCAGGGCTTCAAGGACTGTGCAAAAAATAAGTTTAAATAAGAAGCAAAAGGAAGCTTGGTGGATAATCAAACTGCACCCTAGAAAGAGCTGCAGTAATCAATTTACATATCACACAAAAGGGTAATTACCATGACTAAAGGGGACAGTTCTCCAAGCCAAAAGGTTACAAAGAAATTCAGCACAGCTAACCGCTATCCAGAAAAGTGACTAAATATGTATTTTCAGCAAGGCACAGACTTAAAACTGCTACATACCTTCACCTCAAGACTTTGACTTGGATGTGAGATGCACCGCTTCAGGAAGCAAAAGATACTTGTCTGTGGACATCTCTTCCTTCATGCTTAGCTGAACAAAGTGGCTCTGAAGTTCTGCTGAGGTTCCTATATAGCACCGAAAGACCCAGCATGATCTCTGTATGGCTAACCGTGCTTCACTGGTGCCTGCTGGGTAATAGAGCCCAGTCTGTGGGGTATGACATTTATATGCTGAGCATCACCAGTCTGAAAATGCTTCAAAATCGTTTTGAGTGCTGGCATAGCCCAGGTTAAAAGTTCTATGGGCCAAGCCACTACCACTGTGAAAGGCTAACCACTTCCTTACATCTGTGTGTCAGGGAAAGGTAAAACATGAATCAGCTCTGCACTTAGACTCAGGATCTCATTATGCATATGCAAAAGATCTCATGGGGAGAGGGGCTGGAGAATTGGCTCAGTGGTTAAGAGCACTGGCTGCTCTTCCATAGGACCTGGGTTCAGTTCCCAGTTCCATATGGTGGCTCACAACTATCCCCAGTTCCAGGGGATCGTACACGCTCTTCTGACCTCCATAGGAACTTCATGCATGTGGTGCACATACATACATACATACAAGCAGGCAGGCAAATATTTGTGTGCATAAAGTAAATCTTTTTTTTTTCTCCCCTTTTTTTCGTTTTTCAAGTCAGGGTTTCTCTGCAGCTCTAGCTGTCCTGGAACTAGCTCTGTAGACCAGGCTGGCCTTGAACTCAATATATGTATATATGGTATGTATATGTGTGTATATATATTCATTCTACTGGTTCTGTTCCTCCAGAGATCCCTGATTAATAAATACACCTTCCATCAGCCAGGCAGTGGTGGTGCATGCCTTTAATCCCAGCACTTGGGAGGCAGAGGCAGGTGGATCTCTGTGAGTTAAGATAGAGGCCAGCCTGATCTACAGAGTGAGATCCAGGACAGCCAGCACTGTTACACATAGAAACCCTGTCTCAGGGGAGAAAAAAAAATTCACATTATGTATAGGCATAGTTTAAAAATTCCAAAATCAAATGAAACACTCCTAGTCTCAAGCATTTCAGATAAAGGGCATTCAACCCGTGACTATGAGGGACCCACCAGATACATTTCCACCTCCTCCCTCAAAGGAACCTCATTTATAAACAGTAACTGGTGTTATTTCTTAAGGCACATCTATAACTGGTGTTATTTCTTAAGGCCTTTCTGAAGAGGCTCCTCTCAAAGACTCCATCGTTTGTGGGCTGCTTCCTGTTGGGGATGACGGCTCTTAATAAGTTTGCCAATGTTCTTCATGCCAGCCGAGCACTTTCCTCCTTAGGTTTATTTTTAAAGAGCCTATTTAAGGTATAATTAAAAAAAAAAAAAAAGATGCATACACCTGTGAACCCTTTGCCACAACTGTGGTGATAAACATATCCCCCTCCCAAAGCTCCCAACTGCTGGCCCTGTGTTCGATTAAAATCCGGTATTCAACTTGCCCCATAAGAAAATCTAACATTCAGGCTGTCCAAGGATGGAGGAGAGAACTGCCATGGGGTGGAGGTGGGGATGGTGATGCGGCCCGACAACAGAGTTGATTTCTCCACTCTGTAGGCCCTCTCATGTCAACACCTGTGAGGAAGCCGACTTCTGCTCTGAGTAGAGCACTTCCATATTAACAGTCCTTGCCCCGTGAGCCTGGAGTCTTTGAGGTATGTGCCATCTCCACTTTTTAGCTACTCATCCAGATTCCCCTTCAGCTTACACTTTCAGGCTCCCAACCCAGAATTCTGTAGGCCACTGCCTGTGTCTCCACACCTTCTCAGATGACCACCCCAAAGAACCCAAGGCCGTACAGGCATTAGTCTAAGGCAGGAGTCTAGGTCACTTCTGGTCTCAGCTCCCACACATCTAAGGGTTTTCCCAGGCAACACTGGGTCAGTGAGAGGCAGTCACCCAGCCCTGGGCTGGTCTGATTAATGTTAAGAGCAGAAATGATCACAAGCCTTAAAAAGATGGTTCCAGCCAGGCGGTGGTGGTGGCAAACGCCTTTAAAGCACTTGGGAGGCAATGGCAGGCAGATCTCTGTGAGTTCGAGGCCAGCCTGGTCTACAAAGTGAGTTTCAAGACAGCCAGGGCTATACACAGAGAAATCCTGTCTGCAAAAAAAAAAAAAAAAAAAAAAAGGTAGGTCCAGAAACAGCCAGCAGTGATTCCTCACATAATCATCTTAAAAATCTGTAGCCAGACAGGGATGGATGGTAGGCAGATCTCAGAGTTCAAGGCCAGCCTGGTTCCAAGATAGTCAGAACTACACAGAGAAACCCTGTCTTGAAACACACACACACAGAAAAAATAAGACACCCAGAGATGTTTTCCAAACAGATGGAAGTAAGAGGATATATTAGAAACTCCAAAGAAAGCAAATGGTTTTCTACTCACATCCCAGAGTGCAACAGTGGCCCAGTGTCTCACTGTGCTGGCTTCCTCCAGCACCTGCAGCAAGAGCACAGGCTCCTTTCTCCTCCTTAAAAATGGCCCCGTATATACACAGGGACCAGAGATGTAGGGGCTTAGGACTGGACACCGAGGACTCAAACTCAGGCACTCCATACTCCACTACCTGCAAAGGATCCATGTGGCTGACCTTCCCCACCTGGGAAGTTCTCCAGTTCTCTGGGCTTTTCACAAACCACACTCCTTGACCACAGGAAGCCAGCTGGCCCAGCAGGCCTCTACCTTCAATAAACAAATCATGACCCATGAGCCACCCAGGGAGTCCTGGGAACACAAGCAGCCCCAGAGCTGTGAGCGGCACACCACCCAGCTATCTCTCAAACCAAGAAAGAATGAAAAAAAAAAAAAGGAGAGAGGATGAAGCAGTGTCCTGGAGATGACTTGCAGTTCCCTCCGCCATGGCAGACAGAACAGACATGTGTTCCCAGGCCCTCCCATGAGGGGCTGACTGGGCACTGCGGAGAAGCTGTGGAAAGGCAGTGAGCAGCTGTTTTGTGTCCCCAGGGAGCCCAAGGATCATGGCATGGCCTTAGATGCACCGGGCCCTCAAGTGTGAGAGCCCAGAACTGTTCGTCTGAGATGGGAGGGTACTTTGAGGTGGCAGGTGGCTTAATGTGGCACAGAAGACTTGGGTTTCAGTGACTGGCTTTTAATGCTAGCTGTCTAGTATGAGCCAAAGTCTGTCCTTAAGTCTTAGGCATGCCTGGCATGGCACCAGTGGGAGGTCACCCAGGCGTGCCCATCTGCTGTGCCTGGGTTATCCTTGTGGGCATGCACGCTCCTTAGTCATTTACAAAGGACCCAGAAACTCCCAGCCTCTTGCATGAACATCTACCAACTTCTATTAACTTCCCAAGTCTCTCTACTAACAAAAAGAAGCGACTTGGCTCAGCAAGACAGCTCAATAGGTAAGGCTTGCTTGCAGCCCAGCCTGACTACCTTAGTTCAATCCCAGAACCCAGATGGTGGAAGGCAAGAACTGAGTCCTGAAAGTTGTCTTCTCACCTCTGCATGCCTGCAGGGAGGCATACAGGGAAGCAGAGTATTTTCCAAAACACAGCACTGTTTTGCAACCAAGTGATATTTATCTCATTTTGCAAAGTTTGCAGAATTGCACACTACAAGTGAGTGCTACTGTCTACAAGTATATCTACACGACATTGTAGGGAACTGGCACCCTTTTTAAAAAAAAAAAAAGAGGAGGGAGTAATAGCAATGACTTTGTAGGATAAACTGCAAAGCTCATTAACTCAGCAGTGGCCTTGAAGTCTGGCCCTGCAACCATCTACCCCCAGCTCCTTGGAAAGAACTGAAGGGGAGCCCAACCGCAGAAGCAGACGTTTGGAAAACACTTGTAGATTCTTTGTAGACTCACAGTAATGCTACAAACAACATCGTGAGGGAAAATCTTTTGGCTACCTCTGGAAATTTCATGGCCAGGGAAATGTGGAAGGAATTCCCCTTCAGTCCCTTTCCTGATCAGCTCGAACCTCATCACAGCTCTTACCCAGCACAGCTGGTGCATTACACACACCCCCTCTGTGGCCTGAAACCCAGTGGTGTCTATTTAAGCAGGAAGGTACAGTCCCACTCTCTTGGCTGGTCCAAGGTGCTGGAGGAACTCCGTACACCAAAAAAGGGATCTGTACTTGTGTGTGACTGACATCAGGACCCCCAGTAAACTTCCACTCCAGCATCCAACTCTGTCCCTTCCGTGGACATCTAGAAAAAGCATGCATAAGGCAAACCAGCAGCAACCCCTGAGTTACCTGAGGGGAGGTTCTCAAAGGTCAGCCCTCTCTTGGCGGGACATAACGGAACCACAGATGAGCTTGGGCGTCATTAAGATTAAGGTTCAGCCACCACTTAGCCATGCTCTGAATCACATGACCACACACCACACTTCTCTCTGCTCTCAAGGTCCTCATCTATGACACAACAGCACACCTCTCTCTGCTCCCAAGGTCCTCATCTATGACACAACAGCACACCTCTCTCTGCTCTCAGGGTCCTAATTTATGACACAGGGGGTAGCTCAAAAGTCCCAGAACAGCACCTAGCACACAGCAGTCCTCTCTTAGAAGACATTACAGTCAGTACCCAATGACCACAGACCTGACCAATGTACACAAGTCAGCACCACCTGGCAACTAGAATACACTACAATCCTGTGCCACACAGTCGAACATGGCCAAAGAGCCCCATGGATGCTCTGCACCTGAGGTTGGTACCAATGGCCCCTGGGATTAATTCCAGATGCCTCACACTGCGATTCCACTTGTAAGCAGGAAGACACCTTATGCACGACGAATTAAAAGACAAGTAAGCAGGAAGACACCTTATGCACGACGAATTAAAAGACAAGTTTCACCTTCTCTGCCCATCCCACAACTACTGCTTGTGCATCCCAGTACTCTTCCCGTCTACCCTACAGCAAGCCTCACACCAGTGTTCACAGCTCTTTCTTCCACGTTAGATTCACAAACTGTAAGTGAGCCCACTGATTCATTTTCCCAGGCACAGCAATGGCTTTTATACAAAAACTTCAGCTGAGTTTGGTAGCACACACCTTTAATCCCAGCACTCAGGAGGCAGAGGCAGAGGCAGAATGAGTTGTTCTAAGTGTGAGGTCAGCCAGAGGTACAGAGGCAGACTCTGTAGCCCAGGCTGTCCGTCATATTTGCTATGTGGATTGGCATTTATTTTCTAAAGTAGTACCCTTATGTGACACCACCCACACTGGATGTCTATTTTTGTATGATTTACTAAATTATAAATCTTTTCCAAATCACTTAAAGATAGTTCCTCCAGTGATGTCTAACTGTTTAATTGGGAAGCATACTAAACATAGACTGTCTAAAACTACAATATTGCTTATGGGAGAACCTCTGCTCATGCATCGGCTTTATTCTGTACTTAAGTCTCTATTAAGATGTCTGTATGAGAGCAGATAGGTGTGCTAGACTTCATAAACACCATAAATCACAAAGTCAGTGTTTTGGTAGAACAAAAGCAGCCCCCAAAGAAAGCTGGCTGGCCCCAAAGATTCCATTTTCCATATATTCAAGCAGGCTAGCCTCTTGCTTTTTCTTCGGGTGACCCTAGTGTACCCAAGCTTCAGTGAGTCAGGCCATAAGAGTTCAGGTCATGGCTACAAGGGCTCTCACAGTCACAGCTGCATGATACTCCAAAAGCACCCCAGAAAGCAGCTACCCACACTACGAGTGAAGCTTTTCTGTCCAAAGTCCCAGTTACCAATCTTGTACTCAAGCAAACTGAGGTCCCTTATGCTGTCCCTCATCTGAAGACACCTATGAACATCCTCAAAGTTAAGTCCATTTCTCCCTGTGAACTCAGGAAATCACCACTAGAGGTTCAAGACTCAACTGGATAAACTCACACATATACACCCACACCCCACCACACACAGACATATACACACACAAATAGTCTTCAAATTTGCACTCACCCATTCCTAGACTCACATTATTTAAGAACACGGCCATTCTTTATATAACTTGGCGCTAGCAGAGAACCCACCTCAGGGTCTCACTCTTTTCAGAACTGTGAGGTGATAGCTCCACACAGCTTTGACAGGGTGCAAAGTGAGAAATAACCATTGTCCCTTACTGAGTCACACAGGGTTGCTAGTTAAAAAAAAAAAAAAAAAAAAAAGAAAAGAAAAAGGCCAATGGGTGACAAGGCATTTGTATAAATGAGGTAGGGTCCAGAGAAGTGACTCAGCAGTTAAGAGCACCGGCTGCTCTTCCAGAGGACCTGGGTTCAATTCCCAGCACTCATATGGTGGTTCATAACCATCCATAATCCCAGTTCTAGTGGATCTAACAGGCATGCACATGGTGCACACACATGTAGGCAGGCAAAACATTCATTCACATAAAGTAGAATAAATAAATCTTTTTTTAGAAGCCGGGCAGTGATGGCACACACCTTTAATCCCAGCATTTGGGAAACAGAGCCAGGTGGATCTCTGTGAGTTCGAGGCCAGCCTGGGCTACAGAGTGAGTTATAGGAAAGGCACAAAAGCTACACAGAGAAACCCTGTCTCGAAACACCAAAAAAAAAAAAAAGAAAACAAGGTAGGCAGCTGGGTGTAGTGAGATGTTGTAATCCCAACATTTCTGATCTGTTTAAGTCCAACCTCAGTTAAATAGTGAATTGAAAGACCAGCTTGGATTACATAAGACCTTATTGGAAAGAAGGAAGGAAGAAAGGAAGGAAGGAATCAATCAATCAATCAATCAATCTACCTGGAAACACTAATAATAAACAAAGCTGCATCAGTTGATCATACAAGAGCCCCAGCAGTTAAGGCTAAAATAAAACAGGAGGGTAACTTGAAGTCTACACAGTGAGACCATCTCATGAAAAAATAAATAAAAGATTGTCCACAAATGCATTCAATGTCATTTCTTTTTCTTTTTCTTTTTGGAGACAGGATTTCTCTGTGTAGCCCAGGCTGGCCTCAAACACAAGAGATTTGCCTGCCTCTGCCTCCCATGCGGGATGTCATTTCTAAAACAGAAGGTATTGTTCCTAAATCTGCGTAGTGCCTAGTGTTATTACCAAACAATGCTGTCTGCATGGGTAAAGGTGGATTTGGTCTGTTGGGAGAGGTAGAAGTGTCTATAATCCACGCATGTTAATGCCCCTATCAGCTAGTATTAAGCATATCAACTTCCACACAGAACAAGGTGGCTCTTATCTCTAATCCCAGGGCAGGGCATTCAGGCAGGACTGCCACAAATTCCAGGCCAGTCTGGGCTAGCGAGTAAGACCCTGTGTCTCAAAACCAACAAGCTGACTTCATGCATGCATCTCTGACGGGCGATAGTCATGCTGCACTTCACCAAGCCAAGTCTTTAAAAGTTCCTTTCCTTCTGGCATGCTATGACACGACTCTCGGTGCAGGCTCATCTGAGTAAACACTGCTGCGCACAGACACAGTTCAATGTCAAGTCCATCTGCACATGGAACCAGCCCCAAGCGTAACAGACACACACACGTGAAACTTCCTCTCAGGTTCCTAGGAATGTCTGGTGATGTTCTAGAGGCTTTTAAAGAGAAGACAGAAAGGCACAAATACATGCTTCAAACTTCAAATGTATTCATTCAATCTGGGGGTTATTCAAGCTATATATAACCCTCTTTCAACCACGTTTGCATGCCAAATGTTCAATAACCAGACTCAAGTGTGTGGGTGTAGCGCTGGGGGAGTGGTTTGTGTTTAAAGAAAGACAGACTGTGTGTGTGTGTGTGTGGCTGGCAGGTTCTGAGCTGACTACAGGGAGAACCACCTGGAGGAGTTAGCTAAAAATACAGATGTTGGGGGTTGTCCAACATGATGGCGTGCAGGGCCCAGGAGACGGACTCCTAGAAGGGGTGCCCCGGGGATCCCCCTTGCTCTGGCAGCCAGCCTCTCTGGAACCACCCAGCCATCAGGTCCTCCCTGGGGACTGTGGGAAGTCACTCCTGTGAAAACCACCAAACCCACAGCCAGTTTCTTAACCCAACATGCATGGGTCAACCTGGAGAGTAAGGGCTCCTTGGTTAAAGGATCCTGGCACTCCCCCAGAGGACCTCTCTGTGCTCCTGGGAGGCCCCTAACTCCACGCCCATGCCAGTCAGCAATGCAGAGGGAGCAGGGAGCTAGAATACTACATGCAACCCAAGCAAGGTAGGTGAGAAGACAACTTCTTCTTCTCAGTTCTATTAATGCTGCTGTCTGTAACTGTGATGTTCCTCCCCCTGGGGCTACCACCAAAACCACAGTGGCAATGGAACCAACTATGCAAATGCCACAGGCATCAGCATCAGATGGGCTTACCCACCCCCTCTCAAAATCTGCTGGAGACCTTCTGGCCTAATACACACACACACACACACACACACACACACACACACACACCCTTGCACTGCAGACCCCAGTTTTTCCAAGGGCATCTTCAAGGACCATCTCCAAATTAAATTTTCAATGGCATGAACTGAGCAAAGAAATTGCTGGTCCATGAAACGACGAGACCTCCTCGGAGGTTAACAAATAGTGTCTTCCACATTGGCACATGCGCACAGCCTTACTACTCACACCTGGAACCTGATGGGCAGCACAGAGGAGTGGCACTGCCTAGAAAGAGCAGCTCATGCTGAAACTTGTGAAGAACTTGGCGTTTGGGAAGCTGAGGCAGGTAGGTCAAGAGTTCAAGGCCAGACTGGGCTATGCAGCAAGAGTCTGTCTAATAAATAAATAAATAAATAAATAAATAAATAAATAAATAAACAAACAAACAAACAAACAAACAAAACACAAAAAGGGGGGAGGGTTAAAATTGGAATCTCAAAGGCACATGCATGATCAGCCTGGCTCACAATGGATGCTTTCTCAATATCTGATAGTGGATGGATACATTGGAGACTGTGTCCAGGGTTTGAAGGGCCTGGATCACAAACCTGCCTAGACACGCAAAATCACTACCCCACTGTATCTGACCCAGGTACCAAAGCGTTCTTAACAACCAAGAACTCACTACCATGCACCAAGCAGATAACCTACACAAGAGTCCACGAGCACAGACCCTCCTGCCTGGGGACCAGGGAAATGAACTAAGAAAGGCTAAGAAAGGCCAGTCCATCACAAGGGAAGGAGCAGGGGAAGAGGTTTTTTTTCTCCCCACAGACTCTGGGAGTGTTGTCTTCCTGCCCATGCCGTGGCGCCCTGCTCTGTGCAGTGGGAGCCAGGCTCCTAGGGGAGACAACCAAACCCTGGGCTATTTTTCTCAGCAGGTTCCACCTGTCTCAAGCAGCTGGACCAGGCGAGGTCCCCATATTAACTGCCCACCAGGCAGGACAGCCAATTTATTTTCCTTCCATAGAAAAGGAACAGGTCTCCAATAACACACGAATATTTTACTAGGCTTCTTGGACTTAACGCATGTGTAGTAATGTGCCCCTGTCTAAAAACAACATCTTGAAAGTTTCTTTAGTTCGTTCACTCTGGCCCCAGGAACCAATGAAAAGCAAAACCAAACCCAGTGCCCTTCCCTAGGTTGGTCACTACATATTCCAAATATCCTTTATAATGCCCCCAGCCAGTCCTGAGCCCATGGATTCTCTCTGCTGTTCCAGACCCTTCAACCCTCTGGATGCCTGATGGGGACCCTTCAACATCCACCCAGTTTGAAGGGCACAATGGGCTTCCTCAGCACAAGAACGAACGGCAGTTTTACTTCACTGTACGCTATTTATTTATTTTTTAATTTATCAAGCCAACGTGTCAGTCTGTTCTGAGCTCTTATAGACATTACCTCGTGGGATCTTGTAACATACCTCTAAGTCTACATACTCAGAAACTGAAGCCCTTGAAAAGAGCTTAGCAAATGTAAAGCAGTAAGGGTGCAAGCATTTTCCACCCCACCTTCGCCACACTTTCTAGAATGGTCTACCCCTGTGTATCTTGATGCTTCTACTAAGCTCTAGAAGGGTATCTCTCTTGTCTAACGGTATGTCTTCTGGGGCAAGTCCAATCATCCTACTAGCCCAGTGGTTCTCAAGCTTCCTAATGCTTCGATCCTTTAATATAGTTTCTCATGTTGTGGTGACCCCCCCCCCCAAATCACAAAATTATTTTTGTTGCTACTTCCTGTCATTTTGCTGTTATGAATCATAATGTAACTATTTCTGGAAATAGGTTTGTCAAAGGGGGTCTTACAGTAGCTCTCTTCCTCGTCTCCATACAGTACAAGGCCCCCAGTGCTCCCCAAGTGGGCTGCTGCTGGGTGGGTCCCTAGAGCACCATTTAGTTATCACCAGCTTGAAATGCTCCTGGAATGCAGCTTCAAGCCTGACCCTGCTCTAGATGATAGGAAGTCTTTTTCTAAGTTCGTTTTTGGTTAACAGTTATGAACTTATACTTGAAGTTCACAGGCCTAACATGTGAACAGAGCCCAACCAACCAGGGATCACTACACCCCACCCCACCCCGTGATCCTTATACACAAGCTATAAGAAGTCCCCAGTCATTACTGGGAAAAAAACAAAGTCAGAAGCAACCCCAAATGAGTTTATGATAGTACCCTGTGGTACATCTGACCAACTTAGGAAGGAGAGGAATGACCCACTAGTCCAGTATACTCAAGAAGAGAGCCTTTCACATTCTTTGTTTTTGTAGACAGGATTTTTCTGTGTAACAACCCTGGCTGTCCTGAAACTCACTCTGTC
>CABHPR010131207.1:3030-53433 GCA_902168415.1 Peromyscus melanophrys | reverse complement strand
GTGTGTGTGTGTGTGTGTGTGTGTGTGTGTGTACAGAGAGAAGGATTCATCCTCTAAGTTCTATCCCTCTAGAGAGCTCTGACTCACACAGACACAGATACACACAGAGGAACGTGACACAGATGCATGGAGAGAAGAGGCTGACAGAGAGTACAAGACGGGGGCCCCAGAAGCAAGCCACCCTGTGGCATCTGGAACTCCGACTTCTGGTCACTCAGACAGGGAGCACCTTATGTGGCAATAAAAACTAGCACCATGGTTAAAAACAAAAATACCCCACCACCAATCCACCAATGAACAAAAGAACTCTGTCACAACACCTTTCTAAGGATTTTCAGGATGAAGCCTTACTGCCCTGACCCCCATCTCCCACCCCTTCACCCCCATCCCAGCAACTTCTGCAGTGTGGCACCAACCCTCTTCCCAAACTTCTCTCCTAGGACAGACTATCCACGCCAGTCTCACCGGCCTCTTCCTGGACTTGAACTCGACCCCTTAGTCACTGCCTCTTGGGCTCTCTGTTCAAGGGGTTGCCCCATTGGAACACTCCTTTCTCCTTCCAATCCCTGAACATGCATTTGTCGTGGCCAATCACAGTGCATGATCTCCTACTGTTATTACTATCTGCTCAGGAACAAAAACTACATTTTATACCTTCCCCTGCCCTTCACAGTGTAGCCCACCACCTAGCTCATCTGCTGTTGACTGCACAAGTCAGATGTCATGAGAAGACAAGGTAAATTGTTGCTGCCTGGAGGAACATGGCTCCCTCCATTGTGAAATACTACCTTAGAGCAACAGTGTAAGATCCTTAAACAGGCAGACAGGCTGTAGAGATGGCTCAGCCGTTAAGAGCACTGGCTGCTCTTCCAGAGGACCCAGGTTCAATTCCCAGCATCCCCATACCAGCTCACAACCCTATAACTCCAGTCCTAGGGGGGAATCTGACACCTTCTTCTGGCCTCCATGAGCATTGCATGCACACGGTACATAGACATACGTGCAGACCAAACACTCATACATAAAATATGTATAAAATAAAAGTAAATATTTTTTAAGGAAAAAAGTGACAATTGATGAGGAACACGTTCCACAGTACTTAGGAGTAAAGCTAGTGGTTCTTGTTTATCTTGAAGTGTGACTTCTGCATCAACCTTTCATTAAAATCTCACTCTAAACTCCTATACTCCCAGCACAGAGCACTTCACAAACTCAGGAATACTAAGCACTACCTTTTTGCTTCCTGTATTTGGTCCTGTCGTCCAGAAAGAGGATCTGAAATGATTGACCCAAACAAACTCCCTCCCCACCATACGTCCTACTAAATTCACTTCCTAGTTATACACAGTGATTCATTAAGCTTTATCCTAATATTTTTGTTTCCATTAAATACTAATTCCCTGTATAGTGCATTCTTTGTGTTCCAAATACCAGTGAATTCCCATTTCATTTTGACACCTGGCTGCAGACTGAAATAAATGGTGTGCTTTGTGCTGCTTTTAATTTTCCTGTCTGGATGGCCAGGAAGCCGCACGACTTATGGTGCTTTTCTGGAGGTGGTGAGAGATTTGTAGTCTCAGAGTGCCCTGCCTCATCCAAGGCAATGATGGGGAACAAATGATGGGTTTAGTTTTTCATGTTCCAATCCTGGGGCGGGTGGAGCCAGGGGCCTTGCCTGTGCCAAGCGAACTCTCTACCTCTGAACTCTGCCCCCAGCCCTGGGTAGAGTGCCCAGACCAAGCTAGCTCCTCACCTTCGATAAGTGAATGTGGATCTTATTCTTAGCATCTGCGGTCTCCGCAATGCGATTGGTGAAAGCCAAGTTCACCTTGTTGAACTGATTCCACATCTCGTTGGCCGTCACAATCAGAAGGTTCTCGATGTCATCTCTCAGTTTGGTGGAGGCTGCCCTCTCACTTTGGGAACGGAGAATATTGTCATCTGTAAACTTGGCCCATGATTCGGGCACCGACACCCTGGAAATGGGAAGAGAGATGATGGCGACAATGATATGTCAGCCCCGATGGTCTGCAGGGAGTGCTCGTCCTGGAAGAGAAAGGCCCCGGTGCCACCCATCCTGGACACGTTGCATGAAATGGAAACAACAGGAGGAAGCTAATTTGAATTTTTTTCTCAATTGCTCCTATTTTACTATTAACCAGTAGTGTATTAATAGGCATAAAGCAATTCTTCTGCCAGACTGGGGATGCATTACTGAAGGGCAAGAGCATGTACAATCTTCACAAATGTGTCACAATCAACCCAATAAACAGAAGCAAAAATGTCAAGCTTAGGGGTAACCAAAGATGTGCCAAGTGAAAAAAAGCAGGGCACTGAGAAACCATTTCAGAAGAGTAAAGAGAGAAATGCGAACTTGCAGCTGGGGATGTGTTTAGGAATGTGTGCTGTCTTGAGAATCTCGAACTGGTTTAGTCTTGCTGGACGATGTGCTGGAATGCAGCACAGTTCACTGCTTAAATGTTTGCAACTCAGAAATTCCTCTGTCCCAAGAAAATAGTATTCCCAAAAATGGATATGAGAGGGCATTCATTTCAGTAATATTTATATAAAGCTTAGAAAGCTTAGAAATGGTCTAAATGAATGAAAGTGCAGGTTAGATTAATATGCAGAGAATCTACATAGCGTGCAAATTCACCAATATTTACTTCATAAATCTATATTAACCTAGGAATACTAAGCTCACAAACAACATTATTGATACAGCATGAGGTGAAAAGTTGGATAGACCGTAGAAATGGTGTGTGGGCAACACCATTCTCTAAGGTTATAAGCTATCATCTGTCAATCTAGGGATACTTGGAAGGACTAAGTTGTCAATGTTGGGTGTCTCTGGATGGTAGATTTAATAGGTGGTATCTGTTTGCTTGTTCTTATAATATAGTGTTGAATAGGACTCAATGTTGACTAGACCCAAAATAATGTCATGGATGCTCCATATATTTTGTAAGGGGTTGCTAAAAATGGAGGCCTTTCAAAGGGCTAAGTCCCAGGCCACCACCCTTTCTCCAGGAAAGCAAAAAAAAAAAAAAAAAAAAAAAAAAGCTCCTTGCTCACCTTGAGTCAAGTAAGGCATCATGTAGGGACTACATAGAACACAGGGTCTAGTTCTGATTCACACCTGAACAGTCAAAGTCCAAGTGGTAACTGATGTTGTATCTCTCAAGAGACAGGACCAGGCACCCACATGACAGAATCAATTTTGGAGTCACTTTAGGGGAAGTGTGTGGACACAGGTGTGGGGGAACCATGGGGATCTTTACAGGGTTATGAAAATCCCCCATCTTACGTGTGGCTGTGGTTACGCAGACATCCAACTATGACAAACCCACCACCACGCACATGCAGCTCGGCCATTTTAATTCTAGGTGAATGTCACTCCATTGAACTTGGTTATTTTTTTTTAAAGGAAGTGGTGGGCTCGAACTATAAGCCCCGCCCCAGAATGGCATCCAGGGGTCCGGCAAAGAACTAGCAGTTAGGCAAATGTAACAAGCAGTGGTGAGAAACGCATGCACTGTTTCCAGCCTGTGCGCACAGGGCCCAGGACATCCAGGAACTGGCGATGTCTGGTTGCCTTTTTGTCTGGGTTTTCTTAGGTTTTCTTCACAAGAGGTGTCATTTTCATGTTAGAAAAAGAAATACAGGATGGTTCGATTCTCAAGGCCTGACTCTACTAGAATGAAATCTTACTGAAAACGGGTCAAGGCCAAGTGTGTCCCTCATCTTCGGGCCCCTGGCCTTGTTTTACAAACACCCTCCATTTTAACTCATTTTAACATCAGTGCATTGTTGGGAAGTACAGCCTCCAAGTCAGCAGTTCTCAACCTCTGGGTCATGACCCCCTTTGGCAAACCTCTATCTCCAAAAAAATATTTACATTACGATTCATAACAGTAGCAAAATTAGTTAAGAAGTAGCAATGGAAATAATTTTATAGTTGAGGATCACCACAACATGAGGAACTATATTAAAGGGTCACAGCATTTGGAAGGTTGACAACCACTGCTATAAGTAATGAGTGTGTCATTAAAAAGCATCAGTGACTTTAAAAATACTCTTTATCTTGAGATGCTAGGGACAAATCCAGGCAGGCATACCCCCTTACTAAGTCACATCCCCTGCCTGCATTCGTGACTTTCTGGAGAAAATGAGTTCATTCTCATTGGAGTTGGTCAGTTTTCCAGAGTGGGTTGTTAGGAACATGACTTTCCCTTTTGCAAATACTCATTTGCCCTTCTGGTTCTACAACATAAAAACTCTCACAAGGGCCGGGTGGTGGTGGTGCATGCCTTTAATCCCAGCGCTCAGGAGGCAGAGTCAGGCGGATCTCTATTCGAGGCCAGCCTGGTCTACAAAGCAAGATCCAGGACAGGCACCAAAACTACACAGAGAAACCCTGTCTCAAAAAAAAAACAAAAAAAACACCTCTCTCAAGAAGTTGCTCCCATAGACTTCCAAGATTCCAAAAGTATGAACCTAAGAAACTTCTGTTCCTTATAAATCACCAAGTCTTGGGAATTTGTGATAGTATTTTTTAAAAAGAAATGGAGTAGGATGACTTGTATGCTGCATCATTATGGAAGCAGAGAGAATGGCATTACAATCACAGAAAGGCATGGGCCAGCTTACGTTGCATCAACTTTCTCCACGCCCCGGAAGTAGCTCACGCCCTCCGAGGTGTTTCGCAGGTGCTGGCATTTATCGTCGATCCGGAAGGCTGTCTGTTTATCACTCAAGTCCTTCTCCAGCTCGTGCTGTGCAGCTCTGTTTGAGCTACAATATCCAGGGGGAGAGAAGAGAGACAAGTTTCCAGTCAGGCAACTACTTCCCAAACAACCAGGCGTTGCCCTTTTAAGGTGGAACCTTCCACAACTCTCGTCCATCAAAACAATCAACTCCCACTCCAAAGGAGCATCTGTGGAGATGGTCATACATGTGCGTCATAAGAACCCCATCCTCCCCTGCCCTGCCCCTCCGCACCCCTCCCCTCCCTTCCATGTTTCCTGTCCATGGGGTGTAGGGAAGTGGGGAGAGAAGATGGAGGAAGAATGATATACCGTAACGCCCACCACCAGTTCCAGGCAGGACACTGGTTTGCAGTCATATGTCCATTTCTGTGCCTTCCTCTCTTCCTTCCTATTCAGCTTCTGTATTCTCACCCCTTTCTCTATGCTTTGAATATAATTTCCCCAAGGACTCATGAGAGACACACAGCAAAACCTCCCTCGGTCCATTGGCAACCTAAATTTGAGGCCATGTTGTGGCTCAGATGTTTCCCAGGAGCCATAATTAAGAGTCAGAATCAGCCAGGCGGTGGTGGCGCATGCCTTTAATCCCAGCACTCGGGAGGCAGAGGAAGGTGGATCTTTGTGAGTTCGAGGCCAGCCTGGGCTACAGAGTGAGTTCCAGGAAAGGCACAAAGCTACACAGAGAAACCTTGCCTCGAAAAACCAAAAAAAAAAAAAAAAAAAAAAAAAAGTCAGAATGAACTTCCAAGAGTGCTTGAGAAGATGTCAGGGAACTGGTGATTCACCCCAGCACTCTGCCCCAGTGGCCCAGCTACTGGGAGAGAAGAGACCCTGCATCTCAGTAATACAGTCTTGCCTGAATTCCAGGGAAAGAAAGGACCCACAAGTCAAGCCCAGAGACTAGCCCTGGATGAGAGGTGGGCATGGGCAACAGGTGAAACATATCTTCATTCATATTCACTGTTTATTTAACAAATAATTGTTGTGTGAGCCTGTGAAATAGTGAATACAGCAGAAACTCTTCTCTGAGGAGCTTGTCCTTCCATGAACACATAGACAATACACACATTACATGGGCAGCTGGTGTGGCTGGAAGAGCAAGGTAAAAAACAAAACAAGAACCAGGAGCCCCAGAGTAGGGGTGGTGATTTTACACAGGGTGGTCAGGAGGCGTTTCATCAGATGACGCTGAGCCCTGGCATAAGGACAACCAGGTCACACATGTTGGACGCTGGATGTTGCAAAGGCCCAGGTTTTCTCCTAAGTGAAGCTGGAGACTGCTGACTTGCCATTTAACTAGATCATTCTGTCACTGTGCTGAGGACCGACTGCTGAGACCTGGGAAGTCCCACTGGGAAGCCACAGCAGTGACTCGGAAGAGTAAGATGGCAGAGACTAAGTGGACAGCAGAGGAGATAAGAAGTATTCAGACTCCGGATGTGGTTAAGAAACAAGCCAATCTCCCAGGAGGTTGGACCTCAGAGATAATCAAGAGCTCAGCTGAGTCACTGGATTGATAGAAATCCATCACTGGAGTTGGGCGACATATGGATGGGAGGAGGGTCTGAGGGGGGTTGGTGGACACACTAAGCCTGAGTGCTCTTTCCACACCCACACGTAGACCCCAGTAGGCTGTTGAAATTTGGGGAAATCTATACTAGAAACAGAGAGTTGAGAGCTGTTAGCATGTGGCCTGTGAGAAGCAGGACAATTGAATGATTGATCACCTCTATGCTTCTAGAACCCTAAGCGAGGCCCGGCACAGGAATCGCCTGGTAAAGATTGCTTCCAATGGAATGAACTGGAGCCTGCAGCTTCCACTCACTGTGGCCTGTGCCTACAGACAAATCACGTAGCATAACACTTTAGCTTTTTTTTGTAAAGTAGGAATGAGGGCAGCCCCGGGCAAACTATTTGTATTTATTAATTCTAGAAGAACATACATGCAAAAGATGCCTCCCCTTGATGCCGCTGAGCCTCCTGATTTGGGTTATTATGCTGGGACCCTGGAGTAGAAGATCTGTCTTGTGATCTAGGACCAGAATGTCCCATGGGTTTCCTCTCTTGGGATGTCATCTTTGATGAGAGGGCAGCCTGCCAGTCAACCTGGGAAGGTATGTGGGGTGGTACTTCATCAACTTGTCATATAAACAAAGATGTCAAGAGCCTTAGATGCCATGTTAGTGCCCAGGGAGGTTCAATTTTCAGCTGATGTGCCTTCTGAGAGTGTGACAGTCACATTCAAAACAAGCGGAGAGAGTACAATGGAAAAGCTACACAGGGAGCTGAGGTCAGCTCTGCGCACTATAAGCAAAAGAAAGCTCCTTAAAGGGTCACCAACAAAAATCCAAACAAGAGAATTCACATGGTCAGGACCTTGTGCAAGGGCCTGTAATACAAGTGAGGGAGACAATCAGTAACGCAGACTCACAGAGAGATGTAGTTCTCTCAGCATGGAACAATCGTGGCTACAAAAAGCCAAGGACACAAGGCATAACAGCAGATTTTGGGATTATGAAAGAAAATGGAGATCAGTACAGACTCTTGGAAACATGCTAAATGTAGATTCTGAAATTCTTAAAGGAGTTGTGAGTTCAGATCATAGCTACCCCATTCATAACCAAACTATGCCAGGCAGCCTCCATAATCATTTGCACATCTCACCAATTTCTGAGTAATAGAGCCTTCTAATGCCATCTCCAGAGGACCATGGCATGCAAACCTCACCAACCTTCCCAGTGTTGACTCCAAGGCTTGGTTGGGCAAACTAAGCCGGTAGTAATTTGATGCCTCTGTGAGACTTGTTAACTGAGGTGTATCACGTCATCTTTGATAACAGCAGTATATACGTAGCCATCGTTTCTTTGGGTAGGAGTGGCATTTTCAACACTGCTTCTTTGTGTGACCATAGCCAACATGGACTTTTGGAGGACTGCAAGTCACCAGGCTCAGCCAGTACCTTTTCTACTCTGACAGGCATTACTATAACTTAAGAACTTCTTCTTCTTCTTCTTCTTCTTCTTCTTCTTCTTCTTCTTCTTCTTCTTCTTCTTCTTCTTCTTCTCCTTTCCCATTCTCCTCCCACCTGTAAGTGCCTGAGAACCCATCCTTGAGGGAGTTGTATTCCGGCACAGGAATAGTGCCTAACGACAGTGCCGTGGCGCAGTGAATGCTGTGATGATATAATCAGGAGAGGTGGATCTTTAAGGAAATAGGAAAATAAAAGGCAGACAAAACCTACTCCCTTTCCAAATGCCAGGACAGAATACAGGCCTCAAAGTAAAAGATTCTTGAGTTAAGGAAACATTGGCCACCCTTCCCACAATATCCCCAAATTATTTTTTAAATAAAAATCGAAGACAAAATTCTAAGCACTTGCCGGGCAGTAGTGGCGCACTTCTTTAATCCCAGCACTTGGGAGGCAGAGTCAGGCAGATCTCTGTGAATTCGAGGCCAGTCCGGTCTACGGAGTGAGATCCAGGACAGGCACCAAAACTACACAGAGAAACCGTGTCTCGAAAAAAAAAATTGTAAGCACTTATCCTAACCTCTGAATAAAAATGTGTATGCGTATAAATAAGTAGATGTTAATATGTTATAGGTGAGTTTGTAAAAATGTGTAAATGTTGAGTGTGAGTTTATGCTTAATGTATATGGTGAAAGAACCCGAGACACAGAAGGTTAGTGTCATAGTAGACTGCAAAGTAGGCAGTCTGAATGGTTTCAAAAGCTCCGGAAGCCAGAACCAGCACAAGGCACCCACAGCTGAGATCTGTGGAAAATCAATGCAACACAGAAAAACCTGAGCTAACGTCAAAAATAGTGCGGTTTAGAATACTACTGTACCTAGAAAGGTCTCTGTCTGTGAGAACAAAAGTTGCAGAGACGCTTGTTTGAACTAAAATTATTAACTGCAAAAAGTTTTGGCTGTAAAACGTCTCTTCATATTTGGAAGTGAAAGCCTGATACCAGAATTTACTTTTTTGAACTTTTTGAACTTAATGAGAAAACTACAAAAAGATTTTGGTTATGGATTTCTCATATTTGGAAGGCTAGTACCAGAATTTATCATTTGAATTTTGAGACTTAAGAAATGAAATGCACAATAGAGATTTCATTGCAATGGGACAATTTCGAGTTTATAGTAATGACCTAGGAACTGTTTGCTGGAATTGGGTTAAAAATGGAACTGTTTAAATGAAGAAATTTATTGTCTCTACCTTGACTCAAGATGCAGTTGTGTGTATGCATATATGCTGGTGATTCATGTATTGTTCTGTGTTAAAAATGCAATTGTTTTGTGGAACTGTTTATGTAAAAATGGAATCATGTACAGACAAAAAAATGTGTATGCATATGTGCCCGTGTGCCCGTGTATGTGTGTGCCCATGTGTATACCTGTGTCTGTGTGTATGTGTGCCAATGTCCCTGTGTGCCGTGTGTGTGTGTGTGTGTGTGTGTGTGTGTGTGTGTGTGTGTGTGCACGTACGCGCGCTCTTATGAGACACTAAGAGAAATGTGCACAGGAGGCAGAAGCATGGTTCAATGATGGGCTTTAAACTGGATGCAGAGGAAATGCTTACGCGAGTTGGGCAATCGCCTTATCCAGATGCCGCCTCATTCTCTCTTGACAACACAGAATGCCATCAGTTTCCTACTCAATTGAGAAACAAAACCACACATTAATGTTTTCATTGCGGATATCATCCAAAGTCATCAATGTTTAAATCCATCAAAAAAAAAAAAGAAAATTTTATTTGTTGAAAATCTGTGACGTTAAGCATTAAAAATTTTTTACATCTACTTATTTACCTGCATGCCCCATGATAATACAAACCAGTCTTTTCTTATAGGCCTAGAGGGATACTGTGATATGGACCAAGCTGGAGCAGGGTTAAAATTCTAGTGTTTTGTTTCTACTCTATCTTTGTCTTTAATTAAAACAAAACAACAAGAACAACAAAAAAAAAACCCTAGAATTCTGGTGATGTGCAATTGAACTTAACTGATACCTTTTTCCTTAACAGCTTTCCTTCAAAAGCAAAGAAAACCAGTGAAGATCGAGCCTGGGAGCGTCTCTGTGGCTGTACACACAACACTACCTGGTCCAGCTCCGTGCTTCAGACATGGAAATTGACTCCCACACTGGAGGCCAACCACCTGATGCCATGCTGTGCCCTGTGGCTCAGTCCCTACACTTGAACCCACACCTGTGTTAGCCATGCCACTCACTTGACCAAATGTGTGGCATTTTGAGGCTACAATGATATAGACGCTATTTCATAGCATATAAATATTAATTTCCTCCTGAAATGAATGTTAACATTAGAAAATTTGCAAACTCAAATAACATCTTCCAGACATTTTTTTATAAGTGTACATAATCATTTTCATCATTTTCTTCAAGTACAAAGGGGTCATCCTTAATATTTGGTTTGTGGCATTTTAAACTTGGATGCTTTCCCATGACATTAAACAAGGCTGTGTGAACAATCAGTGTAAACATGTAGACACTGCCAAGGGTCGTGCCTGTTTTCAAGGTCTGGCAATTAAAACTAAAATTCCCTTCCGGAAAGTTGCATTTGTCTATAATGGTGAATGGGTCTGCCTTCCTTCGGCACACCAGGTAGCCAACTATCGTCCAACCCTTGCCAATGTGGCAGAACATGCCCCAAGACAAACAGCCAACCTGCCTGTGTTTGGAGGCTAATAGAAGGATATATTTAATGTTCTTAACATATTTGAAATGTAATCCTTAGCCACATGTGGTGATAGACACCTGTAGTCTTAGGCACAAGGAAGTCTGAGATGCTCAGGAGTTGAAGTCTAAGGCTAGCCTGGATTACAGAGGAGGAGGCCCCCATCTCAAAACAAAACAAAACAAAAATCAGTTCTTTCCCATCAGATGTGTTATAAATTTATGCATGATGTCTTTACATTGACATAATTTCTAGGATGCTAAAATCTATCAAACAATTTTTTGGTTTCAGTCTTTGTTAATTTGATTATGATATTTTCTTCACTCTGATATTGTGACTCACCTGTTAGTTATCTTCTTCCTTTATTGTTTAAAGTATTGAGTAGGGGGCTGCAGAGAGTTGGGAGCTCAGGCAGTAAAGCAATTCTTTTGCAAGCATCAGGACCTGAGTTTGATTCCCAGAACCCATACAAAGATACCAGACATGATGGTCTGGGGAGGCTGCGACCAGGAGGCAACTTCATTGATGAGCTCTGGGCCAATGAAAAGCCCTGCCTCAAAAGAATAAATAGCATTCCAGAGAATGACAGCTGATATTTGCTGTGGAATAATCCTTTTGTTCATTGTGAATATGTATTACTCTAATTGGTTAATGAAGAGCTTACTGGCTAGGCAGGATTTTCAGGGCAGAGAGAATGCTGGAAAGAAGAAGAAGGGCAGAGTCTGAAAGTCTTGAGGAGATATGGAGAGAAGCAAGATGAACGTTCCATGCTGAAAGAAGGTACTGCCACGTGGCAGAGGGTAGACAAGAAATATGAGTTAATTTAAGTTGTAAGAGCTGGTTAGTAAAAAGCCTAAGCTATCGGTGAGCATTTATAATTAATAATAAGTCTCAGAGTGGTTATTTGGGAAGTGGCTGATGGGACACAGAGAAACTCCATCTATAGATGTTGTCCTCTGGCCTTTACATGCATACACATATGCAAACATGTACACTCCTACACACATATGAACATGCCACATACCTGTTTAGACAGTACTAAATATGCCTAAAATGTTAAACCTGCTGTCTGATTCTTAAATGCTCAGGACCAGTGGAGTCAACTAAGAGTTTGCTCTGCTTCCCTGTTGTAGCAAAGCTCTGGCTGTTCTCACAAATAGTCATGGGATACTAAGAGTCTTAGATTTTTTTATTGTTTAATTTTCATCTATCTCGATGACATAGAAAGGAGGGGCAGAAGGGAAGGGAGAGGGAGGGAGAGAGAGAGAAAGAGAGAGAGATATCAAAGGATGCATGGAGTTTTGCCTAGAAAGCATCATGAGAGTACTCTATAGTATGTGCAGTGTGTTTCCACATACAATGCACTTAGTGGAAATTACTGGGATTTCCAGTGGGGAAATGCATTTAATAAGACTTTAATATTTTTTATCTTTGGACAATAGTTTTTATTGTGAATTCAAATAAAT
This sequence comes from Peromyscus melanophrys, assembly GCA_902168415.1. Classification (NCBI taxonomy): domain Eukaryota; kingdom Metazoa; phylum Chordata; class Mammalia; order Rodentia; family Cricetidae; genus Peromyscus; species Peromyscus melanophrys. The sequence continues at coordinate 41,499 of CABHPR010131207.1, read as the reverse complement.
TCAGATGAAGAACAGTAGATGGTTAAAGAAAGAGGAATTTACACGAGCAAGGAAAGACTAGAAATGGGTCCTGTGGAGCTGTCCAGCGTTAGCTGACCTGTCAATCTGCATCCATACCTGCAGTGGAGCTATCCAGCGTTAGCTGACCTGTCAATCTGCACTTCTACTGCAGAGGAACTATGTGTGGTGCAGCCATCCCTCCCCTGCCTTGAGATGAATGCTTACAGGAGGTAGTGGGCATGTGCAGAAGGCAGAAGCTGTGGAGGTGGCCTGGATCCAATGAGTCCATGACCACAGCTTCTGGCATAGCACAGAGATACCTGTAGGAGTTGGAAAGTGGGCCTTGGATTCTGGACTCTGCCATGGGGAGGAGTAACAGCCTGTGTGTGCCTAGACTTGGAGAGGATTAGGAGACACCACACTGTGGCCTGACTTCCCAGAGAGTTTCAAATTATCAGTGTGGTACCTGACAGCTACATAGTCTCACCAGCAGGACTTTGGGCAAAAGCCAAACAGAAGCTTTGTCTTGGTGACCGGGGAGGCTTGGGTTAAGCCTCCTAATTGAGCAGGTGAACCCCTCATAGCTCATCCCCTGCTGTCACCCACCTCGTATGAGCTGTATTCTTAGAGCAGTGTTGTGCAGAGTGGGGGTGTCGGGGTAGAGACTCTGCAGCCCTTGCCTTCCCATCACCCTGAGTGAAAACGTGTTGCCTCGCACTCCGACTGGTACAACTGTAGCTAAGCACCTGCTTCGACATCAGCCAGCGCTGCTTCAGATGCCAGCTCTGCCACTGGTTAACTGTGTCCAAGGGTGAGTCGTAAAGGAAATGTAAGGACCATGACACTCTCCTGGACTTTTGTACAGAGAGCTAAGTGCTCAGTCCAGAATTCCTTAAACCTTTTCCACTTATAATCTCCTTTGCCTGAGAAATTTTTAGATGATATTAAGTCTACTTAAAATAGGTATACAAATCAAACACTTTGTGTTCATAAATCAAAAACAAATTCATTTAAAACAGTTCTTTGAGCCAGGTGGTAGTGGCACACGCCTTTAATCCCAGCATTCAGGGAGGCAAAGGCAGGCAGAGCTCTGTGAGTTCGAGACCAGCCTGGTCTACACGTGAGTTCCAGGATAGCCAGAATGTGCAATATTTGCATAGTTATGATGAAATATCTTAGAAAATGGGACACAAGTCTAAACACAGAATTTACTTATGTCACAGATACACCTTGCACACAGCCTGAAGGTGATTTATCAAACCTGTATAGTATGTGCCTATGTTTTAGCATGAGGTCAGGTGTGCAACTCCCTACTTATGGGGCAATCTTCATGCTCAAAATGTTTTGATTTTGGAACATTTCAGATTTTGGATTTGGGAGTAGAGATGTTCAGCCTATATTACTGCTTGTATATAATAGTCAAAAGAATCAGTCTGTGTGTGTGTGTGTGTGTGTGTGTGTGTGTGTGTGTGATCACTACATTGAATAACAGAGCACATTTGAATTAATGAGCTGTTATTCTAGTTGCAGGTTTAACATTGAGATAAGATGACCTCTGCTACTGAGCTGGAAAACATCCTTGGTTCTCATGGATAGGTCTGCGGGGCACAGACCATATAGACAGCACCACTCACCTACTCAATGTGCAACAGCTCAGTGTCTGTTAGTACATCCATCATCAAAACAAAAGTCAGGGCACTTTCATCATCTGGACCCAAAAAGCAAGCACCTCTTAGCTGTCGCCACCAAGCTTTAGCCTCCCCAGGACCTCCTTCTAGACACCCACTCATCTACGTGGAGTCGCTAAAGGATTCTCTACTGTGGGAATTTCCATTAGGATGTTTTCACTTTGGGCCCCGCTGTTCTGCATACTGTTCCTGTACATCTTCCCATGCAAGTTTTCCCTCGTGGCATGCAGGGTAGATACCTGGGAGTAGAGTCACTGGATTCTGTAGTGACTCTAATCATTTCTAAAGCAGATACATTGTTCTACATCCCCACCAGCAATATGCACTGATTCTAATCCCTCCACAGTCTCAGCTTTTATTTTCTGTCAAGCCACCACCATCCTAGTGGAGATAAATGAGTCTCATTATGAAAGGTGATTGATATTTTCTTGGCGACTAATGATGCTTCATAATTTCATGCCTTCTCCTTGGAAAACTGACTAGATAACTCAACCATTCTTAAAAAATGGGTTATTTGTTTATCTCTAAAACTCTTAATCATTATTTATATAGGCTAGATACAAGACCGTAGCAGATATATGATAGGTGAAGATTTTTGTTAATGATAATCTTCTTTGATGGACCAGTTTTTCAGGTGATGTAGCTTATCTTTTGAAAAAAAAATTTTGTTTTTAATGTCACATCTAAAACACTGTCACCTACTCTAGTGTCAAAATTAATTGTACAGTCTTTTCCTGAGCATCTAATCACTTTAACTCTTAAGTCTTCCACCCATTTTTATGTGGTGTTTTTGTATGTCATAGTGAAGAGGTGTGAGCTCTTTATTCTTGTCCGAGGATGATTGTTTTGGAGACCATTCTTCATTCTTCTCTCATTGAATTTCCTCGGCAGGCTTGTCAGAGATCAACTGATGGTAGCTGTGAGTGTCTATATCTCAGTACTCAAGCTCCTTTCCACTGATCTGCCTCCATATGGGTTACACTATCTTACACAATACAATGTAGCAATACGTTTTATTGGGCAGTTAGAGTCCTCCGATTATCTTCTTTTTTCAGTATTATTACAACCCCTGTGAATCCCTGGACTTGTGTATGAATTTTAGGATCACGGCTGAGACTTTGATAGAAATTATGCTGGATCTGTGAACTCACCAAGGAAGTATTGCCATCTCAACACAGTCAAATTGTTCCATCTATGATCATGGCATGTCCGTTTACTTAGATCACATTAAGTTTCTTTCACATTTTTTTTGTGTGTGTGGTACATGAGTATGTGGTGCATGCATGCATTTAAACATATATATACACACATATATGTGTGAATACGTGTGCCCATGCACTCACATGCAGAGACCCAAGAGAACATTGAGTATCTTGTTCCTTTACTTGCCACCTTTTCCTTTTGACGCAGGGTTTCTCACTGAACCTGAAACCAGGCTAGTGGGCAACGGGCCCCAGTGATCCTCCTGTTTCTACCCATCCCTCTCTCTCACTGGGGTTATTCCTGGCCTTTTTGTTGATGCTGGGGATCCAAACTCAGTCCTCACACTATGCAAGGGTTTTTTACCCATTGAGTGTTCCCCAGCTCTCTTCAACATTTTGAGATGCTTGTTCTTAGCTGTGCCTGTTCATTAAAATTGCCTGGGAAATATTTTTAAAAACTAGTCTCCACTCCAAATCCAAACCAGACACTCTGTGAATTCAGCCCAGACACCAGGTGGTTCTAACGTATGCACAGGTTTGTGGGCTCCTCCTACAATAGCAAAAACATTAAAAGATACCAGGTTTCAAAAAACTTGTTGAAAGTACCAAAGGGTGTTTAATGGGCACCCTGAGGTTAAGCCATTAAAATAGGCTCCACATTTACTTCCCACAGGACACCTCAGATCAGTGAAAACAATGAGCCAAGGGACAGACCCTAAGTCCCCTCCCATTTATGGTGGCAAAACAATGACAGATCACTTCATGAATCGTGAGATTCATCGGAGACCAGGAAAGAAGAAAGTGCAGAGTAAGGGCCCATTGTGGCAAAGCCATTTCATTCATGATGCACAGATCTTAATTACTCCTAGGCAATGAGACAGCAATGACTTTTATCATTCTTAATGGAATGGACATTTCAAAAGTTCAAAATGATGTTCAAGAGAGACACTGATGGAGTGTTGGGATAAAATCACTCAAATGACCTGACTAGCTCAAAATAATTTCTCACTAGGGATTAAAAACAACAACAACAAAACACACACACACACACACACACACACACACACACACACACACACACAAAGAAAAAGAAAAAGAAAAAGAAAAAGAAAAAGAAAAAGAAAAAGAAAAAGAAAGAAAAAAGAAAAGGCAGTGGGACCCTGAAAATCTGATTTGGGGACAGAGAAGATGGGTTCATCACAGCAGAAATCTGTGATTCTGAGGGGGAAATGGGCTGAGAAATTAGAGGGAGGCACAGTAGAAGGTCCCAGTGAACTTACATCCTCTGGGCATTATCGAGTTGGGGATATTTCTCAGAAGATGGAAAGAATTGGTGACAGTGTACATCAAAGAAAATCACGGAGTGGGAGCGTGTCTGGGAATTGCATAGGACTCGGCTTTCGGAGAAAGAGCTAAGGCTGACAGGAAGATTCAAGGAGGCAATGGCTACAGCCAAGAGCACTCTACCATGAGTAGAAAGAGGTGGACGACAGGGTAGGACAGGCTGGGAAGTGAGCGGGGAGGAAGGACAAGCAGATGCTGGGTTTGACCAGTACATACTTGATCCTTATTATTATTATTACCATTGTGCACTAATCAAAAATTTAAAAGTTGTTTGGCAGAACAGTTGATGTGAAGAACTAGTGTTTAATTTAGCGTCTTAGCCAGGAGCACAGGAGGACTGAAACTTTAACAGACCGTAGAGATGTTCTTGTAGGTGGTGCAGAAAGGTGAGAAAACTGAGAAGTAGATCAGATTGAGCAGGTGGAAAGTGCCAGAAAGCTTGGGAGAATCCGTAGGGCAGCACGGGAACATATTGGTTCTAGCGTGGCAGCTCGGCAGTGGACCAAAACTTCCCCAGATGTTTATGCCCTTTGACGCCATGGTGGCATCAAGCTACAGAGACCAGAGCCCGTGCCTTCCTTAGAGACTAAGGCCACATTACCAAGTAGTGTGGGGGGTCAGTAAAGTACCAAACTGTCCAATAAGGGAGGACTGGGCTGTGTTAGTGGTGGCACCTTCACGCTGTGAACGCTGGGAATTGGATAACCAAAGTTGTGTCCTACAGGGATATGCAGTGATAAGGAAAGTGACCTCGGCACCATTTTAAATGAATGAAGGAGTTTTCCCATTCACAAATACTGCATGAGAGCAGTCTTGGAGATGTGTGCATGTCAGTGCCGTGTGATCCGGTGGTGTCTTTCTAAACATGTTTGACAGAACGACTGAAATATTCCAAAATCAACACTGATTTGCATTCAATGGGGCTGCAAACACCTAATCTTTCTTTATTCTTTCCTGTATTTTTAAAGTTCTCAGTCAACACACAGTACTTATAAAACCAAGAGAATGGACCTTTGCTAGGCATTATAAATTCACTTATACATGGTTGTAGACAACACCATGGCTCTGTGTCTTCACTTAAGCACACACTTGCAATAAGAAACTTCTCACTAGTGAAGCATTCCCCACCACCCATGCTTACCGTCAGTAGTTCTTTTTCAACTTCGTCATGAACTAGGTCGATTCCCATTCTCTTCTCTCGGTGAAAGAGACACTCTCGGGCAACCTACAGATCCACAGAGCACAGGACACGTCACTGCAAACTGATGGCAGCTGGGGACAAGGAAATCTAGTAACTTGTTTCGAGTAAGTCAACAGGGACTCCCTAGTTGGACTTCTCAAGCCAATTTGGGAGAGCCCAGCCTAAGAAAGACCGTGACAGGGGAAGAGATCTTTGCTGCTGCGGAAAGGTGGTGTCTGCTCGAGAAACAAATTGGAAAATAAATAAATAAATAAATCCCAATTTGGGAAACTGACAAAATGAATGCCCATCAGCTAGCAACTAATATAAGTACCTAGCATCAGTTTATTAAAGAGAAACAGTTTGATTACATGAAATCAAGAGTTTGAGATATCATTTCTAAATATTTTCTACTGAAAAAAAGTAGAAATGAATTATTCATTTTCAAAATATTAAAATATTTGTGTAGCCAAATATTTAAGCCATCATCTTTAAAATTATTTATTATCTTCCTAATTATAAAAATAATATGCTTTTACCTATTAAGAATTAAAATGTAGAAAATATGATCCAGCCATACTCGTCACTGTTTTATTGTTTGGTTGATTTTAATAAATGGAGGCAACAATGTCCTTACAATTTCATACTTTTTTTTTAGGATCAAATTAAACATTAGAATGAAGTTTTAAAATGCCCTTTGAGGCAGAGAATTTTAATGATGAAAATGGAAAATAGCATCATAAATTGCTAACCATGAATTATGTCGGAGAGGTCATTATGTAGCTGAAATGCTTTCTCAAAACCTTTTCCATGACACAAAACTCCTGTATGATGTTAAGCTTTTATAAACATCAAATGTGAGCCATATTGGAATATATTATTGAACCCTAACTGAGCACATTTCTACTTTTGAGTAGTACAATTTACATTTACTGGATGAGGAGCTGGTGGATTGTGGGAACTAGAAGTATTTAAGTGGATATCACCACACTGCTTTTCGGGACTCTTCCACAGCCCCAGTAGTGACACACCCAAGTGCACACGCTTGGCCCTAGATGTTACAAGTGTCCATTGCTGCGAATGTCATAAGCCAGAAATGGCCACTGTACTGACTTCACCACTGCTGTGTTATTACATTTTAACAATCTTCCTCCCATTAAGTGGTGGTTTGTATTTTCTCTTTTGAAGTTTATTTCCGTGTAACACTGACTGTAATCAGGACCTTCTGATTCCGTTTTGATGACAGTCCATGTTGTGACCCACAAGAACACTCAGGCAGAGACTGCAGGAGAGAGCTCACATTAGAATCAAGTCAAGAGTTCAGTCATCATGAAAGGGGAGTGAGGAAAGCAACCAAGAATCTTGGAGAAATTAAGTATCAGGGTATGTGGTCGTGGTTTTCAGGACATTTTCAATCCCTGAGCTAGGTCCCGGGGAAGGCACTGGAGGCCTTCTGGGTCTTAACAATCAGGGTGAATTACTCCAAAAAGATCCTATGTGAGCACCCCCTACCTCCCTGGGGACTCTGGAGCTTGTGTGTGTTTGTGTATTTCTGGTTAGTGGAGAGAGAAAGGGACAGAAGAGACACTGGGCATCGATGTCCAGCAGACTCCTCAGATCACTAGCCTTGCAGCCCCTTGGGCCTCGCTCTTACACTACAAATACCATATGACCTCCTGCGAGTGCTCCATATGGAGACAACTGGTGTTGGCTGCATTTGTTGAGATACATACTAATTTCTATGCCTTCCCCAGTGTTAGGCATGGAATGCCTTCTTTCTGTGGTGGTGAGCACGAAGGAGTTGGAGGGCCCATGGTGTGGTACAAAAGGGTCATAGGTGACTGGAGCCCACTCAAAGCCTAATCAGACACCAGCAATTAATCGAGCACTTCCTGTATGGCCGTGACAACCAGCCTGCATCAGCCTCATTTACTGTTTAATAAAAGAATCCTAAACAGATTTCTAACGGAGTCTCATTTGATCATCTGTGCCCTGAACGGCAATCGCATCAACAAAGGGCTTACTTCATGACACAGACTGAAAATATTTAATTTTCTTTTTAAAAAAAACTTTATTTGTAAATGTGTGTGTGTGTGTGTGTGTGTGTGTGTGTGTGTGTGTGTTTAGGTACACACGTGAGTGCATGTGTGCATGTGTGCACATTTGCATGTGCCTGCAGGTATATCTGTTTATGTGTATGCATGTACACACATGTGTATATGTGCATATATTTGTGTGCAGGTATATGTGTGCATATGTATGTGTTTGTGTGTGTATGCAGGTTTCTCTGTGTGTATGTATGTGTGCAGGTTTCCATATGTGTGTGTGCATGCATGTGTGTGTATGTGTATGTAAATATTATGTCTTGAGGGTTGTGCTTCCTTAGATACCATCAACCTCATTCTGAAACAGAGTTTCTCATTGGCCTGGAACCCACTGATTAAGTTAGGTTGGCTGGCCAGTGACCCCTGTGATCCACCTGCCTCCACCTCCCAGCATATACCACCATGACCTGATGTTCCATATGGGTCCTGAGGATCGACCTCAAGTCTTCCTACTTGCAAGGCAAAAGTCTCACCAGCTGAGCCATCTGCCCAGCTCCCATTAAATTAAAAATTTCTCACACGAATAGTTTCTTCCATTTTCATCTTAATCCAGACCTGCAAAGATTAGGCCAGCCTTTTTAAATGTTAATAAGATGACACATTGAACTGAAAACACTGTATGGCCTAATGGTGTTTCTTTCATCTGCTTGGCTTTCAGAATTCACTCAGAAACTCCTATGTGTGATAGGAGTAAAATGGCAAAGGTTTGGCCATTACCGATCCCACTTACAAATTTATGGATGAGTGTGCCTCTACAATAACTGAGCTGCAGCACCTTTTACCCCAACTCTCATCCTTACCTGCAGGGGGGCTTCAGTCTCCATCAAAGCCCTCTCCAGCCTTTTCTTTATATCGGTAAGTGCATTTGTCTCTCCAATCATTTCATCCAACTCGTGCGTGATTTCAGATTTCCAAAACGCTATGTCATTGACACGCTCTCCCAAGTTTTGGGTAGTGGCAGTCTGCGTCTTCCGGGTTTGCTGGTGTTTGTCTTGAATGAGGCGAGATGTGTCCACTCTGAGTCTCTCTGAATTATGCCGTGAGCTATTAGACTCTTGGTAGTTGACTAAATTGGACCGATACCAATCATCAGGAGTATACCTTGTGAAGAGGGTGGTTCTGTTGGACATGAAGGGGAGCATAGTGCTCTCACACACTCTCTGAGCTCGCGTGCAGTATGGGGCCAAAGCTGGATAGTTGGAGGCCGTTTTGTAGTATGTGTTCGGTTTCCATGGCAGACTCAAGCTGTGTGCCAGATTACGATGGGGAAAGCGGTCCCGATAGCTCGACGTCACGGTACCAATGGCTGGTAGAAAACTGGTTGGTGCTGGTTGCGGGCGGGCATAAGTAGCCGTTAACGTAGAACCTAAAAGCTCCATGGTGCCCAAGCACAATTTGAAAATCTCTCCTGCAAAGGAGGGATGGAAGGAAGGAGAGAGGGAACAAGGAAAGGAAAGAATATCATATCACTTAATCTTATATAGCATACCCATAATAGATTACATTAAACATAGTACCAGCAGTGGTGATCCTGGGCTCATTAGATACCTGTTCTCACATGTCATCAGTACTTCTTGGTGATAATTTCAAAAAAAATTACCATCCCTGTGTCTCTAAAATGTATGAAGGTAGTATGTTTCTATATCGGCCATTTGAATTTTTGAAATCAAATGTTTTAAAATAAAAGACTAATAATATTGAGTGCAAACTCGAATCAAGAGTGTGGCTTTGTGTTTAAACAGATAGTTAACTATACACTTAACTGATTCGAATCCTGCCCCTGTTGTAGAAGAACAGGGCAAATTCACCTTCTGCTGCTTCGTCTACAAGTCCAAGGGATCAATACCAGCACTCTCTTCTTTGGATTGTCAGAGCAGCCCTGCAGGAGTCACTTCCTTGGCAGGACTTCCCCTGCCCCATCATGCCCTACTAATAACCATGTCAGCGGGTGGCTGTGGGGTGGCTGGTGTGCAGAAATTTCAATGAAAGTAGGAGACACCCCCTCTAAGAACCTCCAATATAGAAATTGTTGACCAGCCACGTGTCTAAATGGGTACTTAGGTATTGGGATAGCTGGGACGAGGTTGGGCCAATAAATGTTAACTTTTAAATTACCAGTTGAAATGAGGAAATGATATCAAAGTGAGTCTCCCTTCTCCCCTAAAAGTCCACTAACTACTCAGAAGGAGTCACTGTGGATGGCTCGTTATTGGTTGTAGTTTTTCAAATTATTCCATTTGCATGTAGATATATGTGTTATTTATATGCTATAGACATCTACTGATGTGCCACTTACAAGACACCAAATTACCGGGTTATCCTAATCACAGTATGTATCATTCTAGAATATACTTTTTTTTAAGTTAAATACATATCTAGGGCTCCTAGGAAGACCAGGACACCATACACTGTGACACACTTTTTGGAACATAAGTATAATTCTGCTGGGGAGGTAATGTCTATAGACCTGTTGCTAAAAAGAGAGAAGAATCAAGTCATATACAATTTGATGCACTATGCCAATAAAAAGAAATAAGTCCCTCAAATATTAAATAGCTATATACCAATGCCTTTCAACCAAAACCACAGAATAACTGATTTGTAGAATTGTGTCAAGTTAAAATCCACCCAGACCACGTCATAGAATAGCTGTTCATGCCGGAGTGGCCCAGGTAACACTTTTCCTTCCCTGTTTGCTGAATCCTTTCCTTTTGATCCTAATCACTTTATACTGGCAACTCTTTACTTCAGTTCGAAACTTTAAATATTGCTTTTCTGAAAAACAAGTTCAAAGCAACTTGAGGTGTTGGGGACCTTAAGACTGCCTTCCTTCTAATTTGTTTCCCTTGTCATATCCAAAAATAACATAGGTTTCTTCTAGCCAAAAACAAACAAATAAACAAATAAAAACCTTTCTATTTGGCTAGCTAAAGCTTGACAATAGGGTCACTTGGTACTCTGACAGTGGGATTTGAAGGGCAGCATGCCACATGGATTTTTCTAATACCTGCAATGTTGGCATCTTGAAATATCACAATCCAGAATTGTCACAAATGAAACCACACAGCTAAGGAAATGCAGGTTCATAAGCAATATGAAACACATGGACTAAGAAAAAGCCAAACAGAGAGAACTTTGTTTTAGAGAAGGGATGGCTGAGGATCTGGACTGATGGACAGGATGTAGAACTCACGTGCGGTGATGAATTCCAAAAGACCAACTATGTTATAACCACAACTGGAGCTCCAGCCATCCTTTAAAGCCACCCAGGAAGTTGGAATGAAAACCATCCCTTGGTGATGTTTTACCAAAGTTCTCCACCATCACGTAATTTGGGCTGTTATTGGTAAAGAAATCTGAAAGTATCACAGCCTAAGAAAAGTTTAAAACTCAAACAAGATTCCTACTTACAGCCCGTGGTAGACTGGTCAAAATTGTACAGCTAAAAACCTGGATCCAATATGTGGGACAGCGCCTCTCACACACTGGTCTACAGGCAACACGCGGACAAATAACGAGTGAGCCCTCTGATGGTTGCACCATTGTGCTCGGAGGCAATTTCCAGATCACCATGGGAAAAACACATGAAATGGACCAGAGCTTGGCAGGCTCTATGTATTGAGAAAGTTGCCAGACTCTGGAGAAGCCTCAACAGCTAGAAGTTGTAAAGCAGAACTCGAGACAACGTAAGCTAAGCAAAGACCGCTTAGAACCCACCCAGGGATGCACGTGAGCCTATAATTAGGCATAATCAGCACATGCATCCAGGGACCCTCCTCAAACTTTGCCAAACCCTGGGGGCGGAGTTATTAGCTCAACTATTTCTAGAGCATAAAGGTTGGGATGAGCTCTGAACTTAGGCGAGCAAGATTAGAATCTATCGTGTTCCCAGAGGCAGCCAGTGACGATGTCAGAGAGGTCACACACTTGAAGTCCCTGGGGTGAAAACACTTATTATGGATTGAACATGAGATGTCAGGCATGGGGTCAGGTTTGCTGCCTGGTCCCCGGTTGGTGGTGCTGCTTTGGGAGGTTGTAGAAACATTTAGGATGCAGATTTTAGCTGGAAGACGTAAACTGCTAGGGGCAAGTCTTTGAGGGTGTGTCACCCTTGGCTATTTGGCATACTCTCTGCTTGCTGGTTGGCCATGGACAACAGCTCTCCCGAGCCATACTCTCCTGCTACCTTCCCGTACATGAGACCAAACAATCACCCTCTGAAACCCTGAGCCCAAATTCATCTTCTCTCTCTAACTAGTTCTTGTCTGATAGTTTTCCATCATGATGCAAAGGCAAGAATAAGCGAATTGAGGACTCACATGGGCAAAACCTGAGGACAGGTCTCTGGGTGATCAGATTGGCCCACAAGTAACATGGTTGCCTGACAACATCAAGACACTCAACCGTGCCGCATCTCAGTGTCCAGCATCTGGTCAAAAGTTACCTACATGCTGACAGGCGGAAAATATGGGCCACAGGAGAATAAGGAGAATCCGTCAGTAGGAGCAAGTCTGGAAACGGCAAGAATGTCGGAGCAAGAACGATGGTGGGAAGAGTCAGCCAGGACTCCAGCAGTCAAACAGGCAGGACGAATGCAGACAGTATGTCCTCAGCCTCACACATGGGGCCGACAGCAGATCGGACACAGCACACAAATTGAATTGCTGGAAGCCAGGCCTAAAGAAAAAGCTTAGACTCAGAGAACACAGCAACAACATGGCAAGTAGAGAGAATAAGTATAAGAAGGAACGTAGGATTGTCAGAAACTACTCGGGCCGGACAACAGTCTTCCCCTAATGTTTCTTTTGTGGTGCCTGACATCAAACCCATAGTCTTTCCCACGTTAGGCAAGCATTCCAACAACTGAGCTGCATGCTAGCCATGAACAGAGTCTTTAAAAGGCTGGAAGGAAGCATGAGGCAGAAATTCTCTAGCAAGTGAAATGTCCCCCGTTCTAGCTTGCTTTCCATGGCTGTGGTAACACCATGACCAAAGGTAACTTGGGGAGGAAAGGGCTTATGTACCCTGATTATCGTCTGTCAGTTGAGCAAAGTCGTGGCAGGAACTCAAGCAGAGGCAGAGGCAGGAACCACAGAGGAATGCTGCTTACTGGCTTGCTTGCTCTCCATGGCTTACTCAGCTTAGTTTTCCACACAACTCTGAACCATCTGCTCAGGGCTGAAAATGCCCGCGGTGGACTGGACCACCTCACATCCATCAGTACTCAAGAAAATGCCTGACAGCCTTGCCTCCAGGCCAATCTGATGGAGGCGTTTTGTCAAGGTTTCCTCTTCCCAGATGACCTACACTGTGTCAAACTGACACAGACAAACACATAAACCCAACCAACGCATCCCTCAAAAGAGTAAGGCAAGAGACAAGATTTTCAAAGAAAAGCCGAAAGGATTCAGCAGCAACAGGCTTGCAAAGGAACTTACTCGGGCAAAGGGAATTATCCCAGATGGAGCCTAGGATCCAACGCAAAGAATGAAGAATGCCAGAAATGGCGAGGATGTGTGCTAGCATTGTTAAAACTTTTCTAACTTCCAGGTGTCTTTAAAGGATAGTGGCTTAAGGCAAAGATAATACAGGTATTGTATAAGTTATCAAATAGAAGCAAACTATATGATAAGAGCACATCTGGAGAGTGTGGGGGAAAGGGTACTATTTTAAGGGTTGTATGGCTGAAATGAATGATAGAACTTAAACGTAGCCTGCGATATATTAAAATACACACTGCACGCTTCAGAACTGCCATTCTCAAACGGTAACGAAGGACCAACAGGCATGCTGAAAAGCTTCCCAGCAGTGAAAACGTCGACATTATTTTCGTAGTCAACCCTCAGGGACAGTCACCATCTTTAACCCTATAATCTCATAGGTTTACCATGGAGTTTCCAGGGGTGATGTCACACGTGGCGTTACAACAGAGCGAATGAAACGCCAAAGTAGGAATTAAAGGAACACACCACAAACGTAAGACAGCAACACCCTTGCCAATATATTTTCTTTTGCTTCGCACAACGATGCTTTAATGTGAATGGTGTGCGCATCTGCATGTCTGGGGTCATCAATGGCTCCACTTTGTAAAAGAGTTCTGGCCCAAGGACCAAAACATTTTAAAATTGATGTCCAGAAGTAATCTCTACAAAATAATAATTAAAAAAAAAAGAGTTCCAACTGATGAGTCCAAATGGAGGAGGAGGAGAAGGGATAGCAAAGACATGATTTTAAAGAGGATTAAAAAATAGGATGAAGAAAAGCAAAACTATCAAGATGACAGACAGGACTCTGACTATACTATAAATTATATTTATATTAAATAGCCTCCACATCAATTGAGGAATGATTTTAAATAGTAATATTAATTGTATATTGTCTAGAAAAAAACATTTGAAGTGTAAAGTATATAATTTAAAAATAAAGGTATAGGAAAACATACAACATGTAAATAGTAATAAAACATTGTGTTTACTATATTACTATCAAGCCAAGTAAATCTCAAGACCAAAGATAAAAATGAATAAAAGGGTCATTCAAAGAGAGATGCCAGGGCAGGCAAGATGGCTCAGTGGGTAGTGGTGCTTTGCTGTCCAAGCCTGGAGACCTGAGGTCCATTCCTGGAATCCATATGAAGACAAAAGGAGAGAACTGCCTCCCGGGGCTTGTCTTCTCACCTCCACACCTGCCCACCAGCACTCGCACCCATATCATACACATAATAAGAAGAAATGAAAATAACATTTTAACAGATACAGCCATCTTAAATGTCTATGTAATCATTGACATAAATACATAACACCAAGATTGACAAGACTGAAATAAGGCACAGGCAAATCCACAGTTACAGTTGGATAGCCAATACTCTTCTGCCCATGACTCATAGAAAAGGTATACTGGCTAACACTCATTCCAATAACCTACACTGCCTAGACCTAAGGTATCCACAAAGCGCTCCACCCCAAATGCAGTCTTGCACACTATTTCCAGCTGCACAGAGAATGCCCACCAATGCAGCAGGCCTCTCACCAGCCCCAAATCTCAGTAATCCTAAACTACCAAAACCGTGCAAGTTAAATGTTTTCTGAATGTTTCAAAATTAAGTTATAAGTCAACAAAGGACACTTAGAAATTCCCCAAATAATAGGAAATTAAACAACACAATTATAAAGAAAATCATGAATCAATGAGGAAATAGCATGGGAAATTGGAAAATATCTTTAACTGAATGAAACACAACCTATGAAAATTAATGAAACAGCAAAAATTGCTACTAGAGCAAAGGGTATAGTTTCATTAATTTAGAAAATAATGAGCTCAAATCAGTGATCTGTGTTTTAATCTAAGAAATAAAAAGCAAAATAAACCCAAAGTAGAAGGAAGAAATAGCAAAGAGAAAAATCCATGAAACAAAGGACAAATAGAAAAAAAAAAAAAACTCTGTCAATAAAATTAATAAAGTGGCTAGACTTACCAAAATAAAAAGAGGACAACTTAGGAATGGAAGAGGAATGTTACCACCAAATGAGCAAACCTGAAAAAGCTAATAAGGCAACACACTCCGACTTTACTCGAACAGTGGACCGCACAGGCGCACAAGCTGGCTCAGACCATAAAGGTGCTTACAGCCAAACCAGAGGAGCTAAATTCAACTCAAATGTGTGTTGACCCCATGTGCGTGCACGCACGTGGAGACCGGAAGTTGATGCTGACATGGGATGCCCTCTTCGTTTACTCTCCATGAATTGAGAAGGGGTCCCCTTGCTGAACCCTGGGCTCGCCAGCACCAGCTAATCCAGATTACCAGTTAGCCAGGATCCTCTGTCTCCACACCCTGGCCCAGTACTGTAGGAACCACTACACCTACTCAGCCTTGATGCGGGTTCTAGGGATCCGAACTCTGAGCCTCATCCTGCACAGTGAGTACTTACCCCACTAAGCCACCTCTCCAGCCCAAGTGAAGGTTTTGAGAGACACAAATGACCAAAACGGACTGAAGAAGAGACTGACACCCCACAGAGCCCTATGGCAATCAAATGGGATGTATAATTTATAGCCTTTTCTCAAAGAAAATTTCAGTCCCAGATGGTGTCACTGGTGAAGTCTGTTATAGTTTGGATTGAAATGTCCCCCATAGGCTCCCGTTTTTGACCCTTGGTTCACAGCAAGATGGTGAAACTTTTAAGGGCGTGGAGCATCTCTTGAGGAAGTGAGTCACTGGAGAGTTGACAGTAGGTTATATGACCCCACTCCGTTTCCCGTGGGTGTCTGCTTCCTGAATGTGTACAAAGTGCAATGTGACCGACTGCCTCATTTCTTCCTTCCATGATGGGCAACATCCCCTCAAACTGTAGCCCAAATCAATGCTTCCTTCCTTCCTTAAGTTGCTCTTGGCCTGGAATTTAGTCATAGACACAAGAAGAGTCATGACATCTACCAAATTTGAATTAATTTAACAAAGTATGGTCTGTAACTCATGATTCTCCTGCCTCATACTCTTGAGTGCAGACATGCCCAACCTCCATCAAACTTTTAAGGAAGAACTAGCGCCCTCAGTTTTCAAAATAACCTGGATGAATTTGCTGATTGCGTCTGTTACAGAGTTAGCTCTCCAAATTCTCAGTCACTCTCTATGCATGTATGTGCAATACTTAGTAAGATTGTTAACACTGTATTTATCTCATATCTGCAAGGATATTTAATGAGTTCTTTGGGAAAATGGCTGAAAGTGGCCATGGAAATCATCCTGTAGACCATTAAATTGGTTTGTTGTTGTTGTTGTTTGCTTGTTTTTTAAATTAAACTTTGGGCCAGATGTGCTGTGCATGCCTTTAACCCCAGCACTCAGGAAGCAGAGGCAGGTGGATCTCTATGAATTTGAGACCATCCTGGTTCCAGCAAGTTCCAGGACAGCCAGAACTCAAATAAATAAATAGATAAAAATATATATTTTGTAACCACCAAAAAGAACTTGAAGAAATGAGAGGTGCTACAATGTTAAATCGTGTTGGATTTTATTCATTTAATGTGTGGTCAACAGGTACTAACATACTGAAAATGCTATCGTGATCATCTATAAATATTAATTTGCTAGAGATAGAAACAAAGAGAATACAAGTACTGGAAAAATCCATTTACAATTCAGAAGACGGGCTTAACTTGAATGGATGTATTTTATCAGCACATTTTAGTCAAGACTTTAGGATCATAAATATTTAAAACATAAGCCTATAAAACATCTTCTCCAGAAGACCCATGTGCAGAGACTGTATCGCTTTGCTCCACACATGGCTTCAGATTAGCAGTAGGCATGGGCTTGAAAGCTTCCCATACAGACCCTCAGGTCCACTAGTGGCTAACACAGTGTCTGTCACATAGGACCAGAAACACACAATAAATACCACAGTTAATGAGGCCATCTCTTCAGATCCTATAAAGCTTTCACCTTTTAAGCAAACACCAAAATTAGAAGCAATGACTTGTATTTCAATATGAAACATTGCAACTTCAAGGTTAAATAAAAACAAAGGAAAGGCTTAATTATCTGTAAACAAACAAAAAATGCAGAATAATTCTTGTCAGTGGCAGGATCTAGGACACTGGAAAGGACACTCCCAGTTACTTTTATTGCCACGACTGTATACCCAGAGATACCCAAATGCAGAAACAATTAAGAATGTCAAAGAATCTGTCTCTAGTTTTTTGTTTTGTTTTGTTTGTTTGTTTGTTTTGGTTTTTTGAGACAGGGTTTCTCTGTGTAGCTTTGTGCCTTTCCTGGAACTCACTCTGTAGCCCAGGCTGGCCTCAAACTCACAGAGATCTGCCTGCCTCTGCCTCCCGAGTGCTGGGATTAAAGGCATGCACCACCAACTGCCCGGCCATCTCCAGTATTTTTAAGGAAGCAAACAAAAAGCCTATGAGCAGGAAGATGTACAGGTGATGTGAGGCAAATTCATAGCACACTTGACACAAAGTGTCTGTTACAGATCATTACATAAACTTGAAGCAACACCATGTGTCAGCATTTGGGTAGATACATCATGATAAAAGTATAAAATACGCAGAGTATAAGGAAACACTAAATTCTGGTAGGCAAGTGTCCTGGGGAAGGAGAGGGCTGTGCTTGTGACAGTTTAAGGGATGGATGGGGTGACTTGGCATACAGATGCTGCTCACTAAATTATTGTGTGAAATATTTCATTTATAAAAGGAATAGACTATTTTACCACATTCCTCAAATGCTTTACCTGTCAATAAAACAATTTCCTGTCAGCAATAACCAAGCAAAGAATGTTCCTCGGTTCTCAAGTGTTTGCTTGTTACTCCATAAGCACCAGGAATGGTATTGAGGGGCTTGGTTTTAAGCACCAAAATGCAAGGCAGATTTAACCCGAAAGTGGCCCCGGGACAAGGAGTGCCAGAGGATACCAGCCTTGGTTTGAATTTCAGATATGTGTCTTCCTCTGGGTCTCTTAGAAGCCAGGACTGAGAAAGCACGGGGAGAAGGGAATGGCTACACCCTGGAGAAGCAGGTGAGAAAGAGAATGAATGCCCCTTCCCTGGACCGCGGGGCGGAGCAGCGGGCCAGGGCTGCCTGAGGACCGAGGGTGAGACAACCAGGACTCCTAGGCAGGTGCCACAGCCTTGCCACCCAGGGCACCCTTCCTAGACCACTCACCTATGCGTGCGGTCGACCTTCAGCCTCCCTAGAGGCCGGATCGCCCCGCCCTCTTGTGACCTCAAACCGTGGACCACTCAACGGCAGCCAGGGTCCCCCTCAGGGAGCGGATTGGGCACCAGCAAGGTAGCCCCGCCCTAGGCGGTTGCTATGGACGCTCACGCGCATAGTAACCGTGCTGGGATAGTGGTGCAGGGAGACTGAGGGGTCCTGGAGACACTGGAACTTAGGGTCCACCCTGAGGCGCACCAGCTGCCTTTGGGATCTTCCTTCTGTTAAGTTTTCAGTAAACACAATATTTCTGTAGGCACCGGTCACGTGTTTTAGTTAACTGTCCATCGCTGCCACCTCCTTCCAAGCACTAATAGAGGTCCTTTTAACAAGTGGGGAGACCGAGACTGTAGATGTTCATTGGTCTAACAGTCACACCCAGTGGCAGAACTAGCCCTAAATGCAGACTTGGCGGGTTTAATACTCTCCAGCTGTGCCGGCCCCAATAACGCACACTTGCAACTGGTAACATGAAAGAAAACAAAGCCTCCGGTTTATTACTCTTGATGTTCCTTATGCACACTCCCAACATGAGGAAGCTCACCCAAGGGACCTCATGACAAGACACTAGGCATGGGAAAGGGGGAGCGGGAAGTGGGTCCTCAGCTTTGCCCATTCAGAAACTTGATTGTGTCAGAGGCTGAGGCCAACGGAACTCAGAAGAACCTGAGGAGGGATAGCTAGAAGGACGCCAGCAAGGTGCACATTAAATGACTCCAGCTTTCTGACAATGGAAATAAGCCCAGAATGTTTCCATCCAGTGTGTGGGGGAGGGGGTGCTGGGCTACAAAGAACAGCTGAAGGTCCAGTGCTTACACATGGAGGCCCCTGTCCCTCTATCCCACCCAGGACTGAAGCGCTAGCCTTCTCTTTCCCAGGTCTCTCCCCCTACAGGTAACTCCAGATCCTGATTCAAAATGCCTCTCTTGAATCTGCCGTTTTCATTCTTTTCCTCTCAAGATGCCATCAGCATCCTTGAATCTCAGGACTCAGAATGGGCTTCGGTGATGCTACCACAAGCTGCCGCCGACATAGTGTGTTGGTTCTTGGTGCCAGAAAACCAGAAATTCCTGAACCGAATTTAACTGAGATCTATCGAAGATGTAACTGAAGATCTATTGAAGTACAAACCATTAAGATGGGACAGTCTTGATGATTTGTACTGTACCTTCTTCAAAAGACCACAGTATGGTGCTGACCGAATATTAGTCACCCTGTGTCTGATTTTAAAAGAAATGGGTGAAATTATAGCACGGAACTTCCTGTGTTAAATTGATCAACCCTATTCACGGGGGGGGGGGGGATGATTTTTTTAAAAACATACGTCAGATACCCTTTGTACGATTGTCAAACGTTTGCCAGAATTAAAAGGTAATTATCTCCCTTGCACGTTATCATGCTTGCCACAAAGAAGTCCTCGGCCAGTATTTGTGACTTGGAAGCACAGGTGCCATGTGTAGCAGAGAAGACTTACTGGAGGTTTCGACGCAGAGAGGGGCCTGATCAAGGCAACTTCTCTGCTTTGTTGAGGAGCACACTGCTTGAGGCCAGCTATACAACTTCCTTCCTCTGTCCTGCTGTCAGCAGACTTCCTCTCTAGTCACTCTGGGGCTTCCTCACTCAGTCATCAGCCACCAGCAGTCCTTATCCAGAAGCCATCAATCCCATCCCAGCTGCACTTCCTCATAGGAACCAGGGGCAGCTTGGTCTACTGAGATCCTGGGGCTCCACCCATCCTTGCTGTCCCAGCGGCTCACTCACACCTCCTCCATGCTTTCCCAAATGGAAGCAGCTATCCATAGGCATGGGCTGCTCTCTGACTTGGCTACTCTTTGGAAATCTCTGCTTAGCTCTGTGCGCCTTGCTAAGCACCCTCCTAAAACTCCTGTTACACACCAGGCCCTCTGTGAGAACAAAATTTAGCTTCCAATTAACAAAATCACCTCCAAATCTTAGCATGCCCCATTTCCCTTGTCTACGATCTTTCCACAGAAAAAGATCTTCTCACTGACATTTATTTGGAAGCACAGTGCATCCCACCACCTGGATGCCTGGAGTAAAGTCTCCACTGCCCCGCCACTCCCTCTTCGCTCTCCCTAGGGACCTTCCTTCCACTGTTAGCCTATGCCAACCATTCCATTAAACCTGCTTCTTCATCTGCTTTTCCAAGGTATTGGCCTTCCCTTCCCTTCCCTTCCCTTCCCTTCCCTCCCCTCTCTCCTCTCCCCTCCTCCCTCCCCCTTCTCTCCCCTCCCCTTCCCTTCCCTGTCACATCTAACTGACATCTGTTCCTGCCTAATGTCATGACAGTCCCTCCAACTGAGGTCTGTTGTTTGCTCCTGTGCCCAAGTCCCCGACTTAGTGTCTCGTCTAGCACAATGCTCTGTGAAGGACAGTCAACTGCCACTGTCACCCTGCAGAATGACTTCCTTAGACTGTAAGCTCCTTAGCCCTATAAACCACATCCACTCGCTATCTCCTTCTGTGTAGCAAGGACCCAGTTTTCAGAACAAAACAGTGAAGCTCCTCTGTCCGCACCTAAGACACAGTCACAGACACGGCAGGGTCACCAGTACAGCCACCATTTGTTAAAGGGTCACGGCTGTGTTGTAGGACCTGGAGAAGACAGCAAATGATGCACAAACTCAGCATGGTAGGATCTACGATCAGGGCAGGTCTCAGGCGAGCCCAGCTGTTTCTGCTCCTGGGGAAAGTGTTGTGCAGGGTGCACTGAGAACAGCATCAGTCAACTCCTTTTGTAATAGGAGGAAATGAACACGGAGTGGGAAAGGGTGTTCCAAAAGTGGCAGAGGCTGGGGCCCCCAGAGTGGGAATGTATCCATGAGTGAGATTTGGGATTATATGTGGTCATTCTACCTTTAGTTTCTGAGCAGCCACCATGGTGGTTACACTAAATTACATTTCTGCCAACCCCACACCAGGGTTCATCCTTCCCCCACATTCTCCCCAAGTTATCTTTGTCTTTCTCTAATAACCATCATGACAGGTCTGGCTATCAGTTTCTTATGTGAAGTGAAGACTTGCCTTTCCAACTCTATAGGTATTTCCTTGTTAGCAGCCTATGTACCCCAGACTTAATGATGCTTTCCTACAAAGAGCAGCACCAGCCTGCCCTTGCTTCAAGCTGCTTTTCAGGGAAATGGAGCACACTGCTCAAAGAGAACCATGGGAGTTCATTAACTCCTTTCCCTCCCTCATGCACAAGTCCTTCCATCTCTGACTCCCGCCAGTGCCCCCTCCAGAAAGGTAGCTAAACGCACCCATCTCTGTCAGTCTCCTGTGCCATCATCAGAGTTGAAGCCACCACATCTGCCTGGATTGTGGCAAAGGCATAGATCTGTTTGAGATAGGGTCTCCCCACATCGTCTGGTCTTGCACCATCACACCTGCTCTTTGTAGTGCTCTTATTAGACCATTCTGTCCATTTTCCAGATGATGCAATGGAGGCTCGGAGGGTAGATGACTTGAACATTATGATCCAGACAACAAGAGCCGGGCTTTACTACCTGGCTCTAACATCTGAGCTCTTTACCTCTACTCTACAAGTGAATAAATACACTTGAAACAATGATTAATCAAACCCAGAACCAACATGTAGATTTTGCCATGCCTAGCACTGCCCTTCACACCAGCACATACTCTGACTCCAGTCTCATCCTTTAGGGGAAGGATGGCATGTGCCCACAGTCAGAGAGTGCTGACAGCCTGTTGAATTAGCTTATCTGAGACTGATGAGAGCAGTTCAGGCTGATTCTGGGGCAAAGGTTCCCAGGCAAAAGGTTTTCAGGACAGCAAAAGGTTTTCAGGACAGCTTTAGTCAGGATAATCGCCTTCAGTGGGGGCAGTCTTGGTAACAATGCCCTCAAAACAGGAAGGGGCGGGACCCATAGAGCAGGTACTATATCTTGGATCTAAAGTGTCTTCTAAAGGTGCATGTATCAAAAGGTGGCCTAGCATATCATACTCCTGGGATGTGATGGACTACCTAACCTGTTAGGCCTTGCAAGGGGAAGTTAGATCATTGAGCGCTGCCACCATTGAAGGGGATGCTGGGACTCTGGTCCTTTCCTCTTCTGCCTTTGTTTCCCATCAGCCATGAAATGAGCAGACTTGCTCTTCTCCTCACTCTTACCATGCTGTATTGCCACCCTGGGTCAAAAGCAAGAGGCAACCATGAAACTGTGAGCCAAAGTAAAACATCCCCCTCTTTGATTGGCTTGGGTAATTGGTTTCAGCAATGGGAAGCTTACACAGAGGCCCAGTGGCTGGTCCAACAGAGTTTGAACAAACCTCCCCTGGGATATAGGATTGGAGTTCTTCAGAGTCATGTCTGCTGTTAGCACAAAGTTGGAAGTGAAAGGGCATGAGCTTAGATGACTGAAGGTGGTCCACTGCTATGCTGTAAGATTTAAAGATATGCTGGATTATAGTCAGGTAGTGGATGAACTTCTGTCCCTCCTTGGCGAGAGAGGAGGAGCAGAACACGTGTGTTGCTCCAGCTTCATGTACACCGTCTCACCTCTACTTCCCATGAAAACCCATAACATGGATTTATAGGGCAAGTAACTTGACCAAAATCACATTAGATGACTGAGCCGGAATATAATCTAGGACCATGTAACTCCAAACTTGTGATACTTCCTCTGAATCTGGTGCTGTACACTCCACTCAAACATCCTTCTTGTTATCTTCAGCATCCCCATGCTTGGTTCACGACGGACATCTAACATATGTTTACTCAATGAATGGACACAATACTTGGGAGAGGAACTAGCATCTCCTTTGGCACTTACTGGCACTAGATTATGGGATAAACCTGAGGTCATCCTCTAGGTGAGCTAGAACACAGGGCTAATGGCATGTTATCCACCCCAAAGGGAAGAGAATTGATCAGATACTCTGTTGATAGTCTTGCCTCAAAAACAGCTAGAGGTTCAGATGCCCATGTAGAGCAACTCCAGGCACAGACTTCTGGAGGGACTTGCTTCTCTTCTTCCCATGGAAAAATAGAATCTGGGGAAAAGGAAGGAGAACAAGGCAACAAGAGAAGTATTTGCTAAGCATGAGTTTGTATGAAGATGTGAGCAGGGAGTCTGTGGCAACATTTTTCTAGTATGAAGGGAAGCCCTAAGAGGCTGGAATAGTCGGAATCCCTTCCTTTATTTCTTTAACAGAAGGAAAAAAAGGAATTCATGTTGATGAGACATGTTTCTCCTGGCACCATGAACTCAGTCAATGTCAACCAACCAGTCAATCAATAAGAGTTCACTACCTTAACAGATCTGTGTGTTTCCAGCAGAGAGAGAAAGTTAGGAAAGTTTCTTTAATGCTGGTGCTCTTAGAATCTTTAATAGGTCAGTGTATCTTCCCAGGGCACTCTAACTCTGAAGATTTAAGTATTTAGAATGCCTGTCAACATCTCCAGAAACATTAGTGTTTCGTAGAACACACTGTGGGAAACCTGTTTCAGTCCGCGGCAACAGTTCTATGTTTCAGAACTGCAATTCTGAACACAGTTCAGAACTAGGAACATGTTTCGGTCAAAAAGAGAAAAAAAAATATGTTCAACCAATCATTGGGCTTTTCCCACAGCAATGTAGAAATGACTGTCATTCTGATGTGAGATTTGAGGATGACTACACCACTAAGTATATGGTCTAAGTGTGTGGAGGGGGGAGGTTCATGGAAAAATGAAAAAGGTGTAAAGGTGATGGAGTGTTTTGGAGAGAAGAGGGAATATTTAAGCAGAGAAAAATAGAAACCACTATTTATATAGCCGGCTATCTCTGGCTTCTTGTGCCATCCAAAGCCTCTTAGCTCCATATTTTGTTGCTCCATATAGAGGGGAGTTGGAATGTTCACATTGCGGAAGAGACAAATGAAATATTTGTTATATGTATTTTAGAATATTATGAGTTCTCAAAAATGCACTTATTGTCTCTGTTCTCAGAAATAAATTGCTTAGAAACAAATTTGAAGGATTTTATTCAAATTTATACCATCAATGTCTAGGGCTTTAATTCCTATGAGTTCTGAATTAGAAAGCTACACTTTTTGTAAATGGTAAATTCAATCTATAAATTGCATAGGAGATCAGAATGGATTTAAAATGCAGAACGGAATACCAGTCATCACAGAGAAGGGCTTCGTGGAGGACTAGTCAGGAAACTTGACTGGATGTGTGATACATCCATTAGGAATTTTTATCATTTACAGCAGGGCTAAAACAGCATCAGCAGTCACTGCAGTGTTTGCTTATGTTACTAGGCTATTTGTAAGGGTGTGTGCTGCAGTCAGCTTTTTCAATTGGGTGGACTTTCTCAGCATGATATTATAGGGCACACCCAATTGGGGTAGTTCTAAAGAGTGGAAGTCTGCAAATGCAGTCAAGATTATGTGTTATTGAAGCCCATTTTAGCAGATGGAAGTACTTGGGATGGCATGCTCTCACAGCTTTGCTTCCAATCAGGTGGAAGATAGTGAGCTCTCACGGGCTTGTCATTATCCGCTGGTCATTTGTGTTCACATTTTGCCTTTCCCATTAGACTGAGTCCTGTGAAGGTGGAGACTGTTCTTCTAGCCTTAGTCACAAGAACCATTTGGAGGGCACGTGTGTTGCTCCATCTCCACACACACCATCTCACCTGTACTTCTCACAGTAACCCATAACATGGATTTAAAGGGCAAGTAACTTGACCAAAATCACATTAGATGACTGAGCTGTAATATAACCTAGGACCATGTAATTCTAAACCCACGCATGGTATTTCCTCTGTATCTGATGCTGTACACTCCTTTTTGTTATCCTCAAGATCCCCACGCTTGTTCCTGTTATCTGTAGCATCCCCTTGCTTGCCTCATGGTAGACATCTAACATATGTTTACTCAATGAATGGGCACAATACTTGGAGGAGAGGGACCAGCAGCTCCTTTGGCACTTACTGGCACTAGATTATGGGATAAATCCCCCAGATGAGTTAGAACACAGGGCTAATGGCATGTTTTCCACCCCAAAAGGAAGAGAATTGACCAGATGATCTGTTGATAGTCTTGCCTCAAACACAGAAGTTCAGATGCCCGTGTAGAGCAACTCCAGCCGAATGGCACAGACTCTCGAAGGGCTTGCTGTGGGACTTGCTCTCTTTTTTCCGTGGAGAAATAGAACTCTGGGGAAAAGAAATCCAGGTTTGAAGTTATCAAGCAAGATGCACGAAGAAGCACTCAGCAGCTGCCTCAGAAGTGGAGATGGCAATGTGATTAATCTGTCTTTGTGCCTGAAGACTTTCTTGTATGATCAAGGACTACCCTGAGATCTCATCTTAGAAAGTCCTGGTAGTTACTGATAGTCCCTATCATAAATTACTCACCAATGATAACAGCCCAAAATGACTCATCTGAAGCCTTATAGCTGAAATTCCAACAATCTGAAAGAGATAAAGGGGCATACTTAGGGAGGGGAAGAGAAATGATTTATTTTAATGTTGTAAAAAGTCATAAAGGGATAAATGTTGATTATGGATAGTATTGTATTGTATTTTGTAGTGTATATTAAAAATAATTAACACACCAGATGGCGGCTAAGTCAGCTGTGTGGCATCGCGACTCTAAGGTCAGTGTGTGATATGTTGTCTAGGATCCTGTAAAAACTATTAATGAACGTAAGTCTCCAAGCAGAGAAACACCAATTATTCTAAGATATAAGAGATATACCGTGTCTCATCTACACATGTCAACAAGATCTTCAGTAGTTAGAAAAATTAGTGTCTATGTTTGGCTACCAGTGGGGGTATGTTGGAAATTTGATAAGACAGAGACAGAACACCAAACCACATCACTGAACAGTTTGTTTGTTTTTTGTTTGTTTGTTTGTTTGTTTGTTTTTTAGCCCTCAGCAGCATGTGAGGCAATGAAAGCCAGATGGAGTGCTGGAACTGGCCCAGAATGGCTCGGAAGAGGGTCTTGTTAAATCCGTAGGATTTTTCTACTTTGATTGTGAAGCACAATTGTTATCAAACACCAAATTAAATGAATTTATTATTTAATCAATTATATTGAATCGGTGGTGATGAATACTTGAAATGCCTCACTTCCTAATTATTTCATCTTATCTTTGAACCTTTTTGTATCTGTTGAGTTCTCATGACGGAAATACAACCCAATAGTATCCTTTTTAATACTCCCAATGCTGAATTCAGTGGCTTTTCAAAACTGACTGTGGCAGCAGTATTTATACAAGGAATCACATCAAAATTTTCTCCACCAGGAAAGCAATGGAACCCACACCTGTAATCCCAGTGTTTGGACTCTGAGACAGAGGATCACAAGTGTGAGGCCACTCTGGGCTACAGCGAGATCTGTGCTGCTCCTTGACTTGAGAGACAGAGAGAGACAGATACAGAGAGAGAAAGAGAGAGACAGAGAGACACAGAGACCACAGAGAGACACACAGAGAGTGAGACAGAGAGAATGGGAGAACACACACTAAACTTGGTGTCTATAGCCACTGAATTAGCTCCTATGTTTGAAAGGAGTTATCTGAGTCTGTAAAGAAGACACTCATACCATCCCATCAAACATCACATCACATGTCTACTTCACTTCAACTCAAACCCATTCATTCCAAAATATGTCTTTTTGTCTTGTTACCATGAATGAGTATAACAGCCCATTCATGTTTGGGTTTCTTTGGTTCATTAACTGCAGCAATACCTTGGCCAGTGACACAACAATAGAATAGTCTGTGAAAAATCATTTCACCACAGGGAATGTTTAATATGGGATGTTGATATGTTTTGTTACTTATAAATTACATACTATGGGATCATTAATAGAATTTTAGTGTATAATAAATGTATGTGTGCATTCCTACCCTCACTAAAATAGGTGTTAAATGTTTGCATCACTGTGAGTGGATCCCTTCTCCGTTCTTAGAGATTACCCACTGGTCAGCAGTAGACAAACCTGGACAGTGTAGGCTCCTTTGTGGACACAGACGTCTGAATGAAACCCAGTCTCTTAGGAGTTCACAAGTAGAAAAGCATCCCTGGCCAAGAGTCCTAAATTGCTCATTTACAGGTTATGTAGCAAACCTTGTAGGTCTTTAAATTGATAGGAGTTTCTGGAAACAAGAATGGAGTCAGGTAGTGATAAGTATGCCACATGTTTTTACAAAATATTGGACATGATAGTTCTCTGCAATTTGGTGAGAAACTTAGTGACTCTTGCTGTCATTGTTAAGATGTAACATGAATCTTAAAAGGTCTTATTAATAAAACAAAAAAACAAAAAACCCAGAGCCAGATATTGGGGTGAAAGCTGAAAGATCAGAGAAACAGAACAAACCAGCTACCAGTCCTTACCCCTACGAAATCCTCAGCCTCCAAAGAGAGTGAGTTCCTGTTTCCTCATGCCTTATATACCTTTCTGTGCCCTGCCATATTACTTCCTGGGATTAAAGGCATGTGTCCTTCCCAAGCAAAGGCATGAGATCTCAAGTGCTGGCATTAAAGGTGTGTGTCACCATGCCTGGTTCTGTTCCCAGTGTGGCCTTGAACTCACAGAGATCCAGACAAATCTCTGCCTCCCAAGTGATAGGATTAAAGGTGTGTGCCACCACTGCCTGACCTCTGTGTCTAATCTAGTGGCTGGCTCTGTCCTCCAATCTCCAGATAAGTTATTGGGGTGCACAATATACCACCACATTAGAATCATTTATCTGTTGTTTATAAATTGGTAACAGCCAGAGACTGGCTCCTGCTAGCTTGAGACTGATTTGTGATGGCCTTTGACGGCTGACATTGGCTTCGGCCAGCCCTTTCTGAGTTGCGGACTGTGGGATGAAGGTAGCACCAGCGGACCTCATTCTCCACAACCTGAGCTGAGGCTTCGCCCAAGTTTGTTGTTGTCGCAGTCGGGTTAGAGAGAGAGCCCTGCTTAGCCTTAAGTGTCAGCCGTGCCCATGGCCCTTGGTGGAGGAAGCCGTTCTGGCTGTCTCCAGGTGGCTGTAGTCAATACAGTCATTTCTCCAACTCCTATCTCCTGGGATCTTAGGGTCTTTTTCCAGAGCATGAACACCCAAAGATATGTTACTCTTGACAGTCGGCTCCTGCACCAGTAGAAAGAAAGACGGTCTCAGAACGTCAAAACCTGTTCTGCTGACACAAGGGAATCAGAAAGCACCTGGGTATTTGTGCCTCAGGTCAACCCTTGACCAGAGATGAAGGAGTCCAGGGCACAAATACCCCTGTTCTGCTGCCTCTGACTGGCACCACTCAGGAATGTGACAGACAGCGTCTCTAGAGCTCTTCCTGGAAAGGATCCAAAGTCACCTCCTGCTTCTCCTTACTTCCCCTCTGCACCCACATCCCCATTGCTCTTTGTTCTCCTCACCACATTTCCTGACAAATCACTTTCATGGGACTCCATGGGGTAGGTTTCTGGGGAGCCCAACCTGAGATAGTGGCCATGCTTTAAATGCCCACTTCCAGCACTCTTGAGCCACACTGACTGGCGAGCCCCTGGCTCAAAAGGTGGTTCATAGGCAGGCTGGCCAGCGCATGGAGGTTGCCCAGTACGGAAACAAATATAGGCAGATCCTTTCTTGGGAGGATTGCTCTTGAGTCAGAGAGAGTGGTTGAGTCATTAGATCTGATGTTGCAAAACTCTCACTGAGATTCATAGATTGTTCCATGAGACTCACAAGATAACCATGTCACTGGGAACCTAGTTTACTACACCCTAAAAACTGGTCCAGTGTCCAGGCACCCTCCTGTTTCCAAGGTGCTTAGGTGTGACTCTCCGTCCTTTCTGTGACTTTCATCCCTCAGGGTCATTGGGCTGTCCTTAGTGTTCATGAATCCTAAACTAGCTGGAACCGCCTGCTTGATGGACACAATTGTCTGGCCATTCATTGCTTAATTCTTTAGAAAACAGGATTGGAAATTACAAAGTAGATCCTAACAGTTTGAACGGAAGCAACATGGAGCCGAGATAGAACCCAGGTACACTGGATGATGAATACAGAAGGAACTCCCCATTACCACTGAAAGGGAGAGGACTAGTGTGTTCCCTACATCCTAAAAAAGGCAGCTGTGTCCCCTTTTGTCTCCCACAAATCCTTATAGCAACCAAGCTAAGGCTTTGAGTGTGACTAGGCTAGAACCTAAGAGTATTGCACTACAGGTCCAGGTGGAATAAGCTTCAGGTACTTAGACAGGAGAGGCTGCGGAACAGAAAGGCACCAGCGTTATACCCTCTCCATACTGAAACTGAAGCCCATGTTTTATAGACTCAAGTAAATGTCAGCAACTATGATGCATATTTGCCTGGAATCAACATCATCTTCCCCTCCCCCACCTCACAGGTCTCTTCAAGGCCTGTTGAGATCCCAAGTGCTTCTCTAAAGCCAGTAATTATCTCATGGGAGTCACAATATGCAGACATTCTGCTCAGCTCATTTCCCAAGTGCAGTGTATGACTCATCCGGATCTCCCAGAGAGCTTTCTCCCTGCACATTCACTGTCCTCCCCAGATTCATTAAACTGGCTGCCAATCCATATGGATGTAGGAAAAGTTTTCTTGGATTTGAGCAATGATATCAGGTCTGAAAATTTTGTTCAGATGGACTTTGCTTACACCAACCTTGATTTTGTAAAGGCAACAAAGCAAACTTGTGCATTTCCTCTGAGTTGGGTATTTTTGTGTATGCTTAACCTCCATTGAAAAGAGTTACCAAGAATTTACTTGCAAATGAAGTTTTCTGATTTTTTTGTATTAATTCTTATTTATGGGTTTAATTTAATTTTAGATCTCTTCAGTTCTCCAGGAGAATGTTTCAAGATTCCCATGGAGCACATGCCCTTGGAAATAAGTTTCAGATAACTGAGGTGGGTGGAATCACACAAAGTGAAGGCTATGAGGAGCTCCACAGGTCCGCAGTTCACGTTCCTGGATTAGATGAGGAAACAAGACCACAGACTGGCTTGTCCTGATTCACCCACATGGCTGGGACAGCCGTCTCCAAACAGCTTTTTCACTATACCCTAGTATAATGCCTAGCCTGAGCATTTTCATGAAAGCTTTAATTTCTAGCAAACACTTCACCCTGGAGCTCTTCCCCCCATCCCTGCCTGATCAGACCCTGGCTGTAAATGTTCCATCCACCATTGGTTAGAAGCTATGCTTAGCTATTTCAAGACAAAAACAAAACAAACAAACAAAAATGCAAACACCCAGAAAGTTCACTTCATCTTCTCCCCAAAGACCCTAATAGCCTCTCAGTTACCTCATTCCCCGGAATTGCTTACACATATATGTTGCTAACAGATGTACTGTGGCAGCAGTGTGGAAGTGTCCCACAAAGATCTCTGTGTGGAGGGGGATGAGCCTCAGCTCACTGAGATGCCACAAAACCTTAGGAGGCCAGGCTATGGTAAGGAAGTTAGGACATTGTGGCTGTACCCTGAAGAGGAGGTACTGGAATCCCAGACATTTCCTGTTCCTGTTTTTGCTTTCCGGCTACCAGACAGTGGACAGGCCTTCTCCACCGAATGCGCCTACCATGATACTCTGTGCTGCCAGAGGCCCAACAACGGAGACGAGCCATCATGGGCTGCTGAAGCCAACCTTTTTTCCTTTTAGCTTGGTTATCTTAGTATTTTGTCACAGGGATGGAATGCTAAATAGCATAACAGCCTATGTATTTCCTTCTCTATATTTATGCAGATGTATATACACTATGCTCATATATGTACACATATTCTTACTTATATATATACATACATGCCTATACACTCTCTGCTTTCCTACAGGTTATTTTTCTGAGCACAAAGTGAAAGTTACAAACTGCATACTATATTATTTCTTCTTATCTCATTCAGCACAGCCTTTGGATCGCCATCCAGTTAAATCTGTAGCAGGCACAATGAACAACGCTGTGATATGTGGGCACTCTTCTGTCACCTCTCTGGTCTCAGGAATGAGAGGCTTCACTCATAGCTGTCCACAAACACAGTACTGCTTTCACCTGCCCGCCGACGTCACGTGCGCACTGAAAACAGTTGCTGTGCCCTTGCTGAGAATACAAAGAGCTGGCCTGTTGTCCCTCCCTGGAGGGACTGCACAGGCCCACATTGTACTGTAGTTGTTCTTGCAAGACAACACTGGATGGGCACATGCACAGGGCCATGTGTGGTCACAGGTAATTTGTGGAGCCCTCAGCCTTCAGCAGCCATGTTACCATTGTGTCCTTTGCTTCCAGAATCCTGCCAAATAAATGCTTCCTTTTCCTTCTGTGTCATGAACTGCTAAGAACTGAGAAGGACCTACTCTGCATATGCATCTGCTACATGCCCTGGAGACTGTAGTTATTACAGCGACAGCTTCCACAGCCCTTATCTGGGGCCCCCACCATCTCTATGGAGCTGCAAGTTCCAGCCAGGAGAATGACAGATGTACTTTTCCAACTACAGAAGCCTCTGTGGCATGCTGGGAAGATTATAGGCTTGGTCATTGTGATGGTTAATCATCACTGTCGACTTGATTGGATCTTGACTCACCTAGGAGACATATCTATAGGAGTGTCAGTGAAGGCATTTCCAGAGAGATCTGACTAAACATGGATGCCTATCTGAAATCAACCCCAACTCTCCCTCCCCCACCTCACTTGTCTCTAAAAGGCTTGACAAGATCCCAAGTGTTTCTCCAAAGCCTTCCCATAGGCTAGGATCCCAGGCTGAACTAAAATGGAAAAAGAGGAGAAAACAAGTGAATCAGCATTCACCCCTCTGTGTCCCTGTCTGTGGACAGATGTGGCCAGATGTTTCTCGCTCCTGCCACCAGAGCTATCATGGATTGCACTCTCAACCGCTCCCTTACGATGCTTCTGGGCCAGTGTGTGGTCCCAGCGTTTGGTGGCATGACTAATACAGCGGTGAGGCAGATGCTGACAGCTGGGCGGGGCTTGGACCCTTAACCTATACAACACACTGAAGGAGTCGTTGCCCTTTCTGAGGCTCACGTTTCCTACGAAGTCAGCATACCAACTTCAACCTCACATACCCTGCACAAAACAGAAGGACATGGGTGAATTCACACCCCTCTTCCTTCCCACTCAGTGTAGCATCGCTCCTATGGAACTAGAGAAGGTTATTTAAGGGAACGTCTATGAACTTGCAAAGCCACACACACCAGCTGTTTCCTCCCAGTCTCCCTGAACCCACAACAGCATGCAGTAGAACAGACACTCTATGTGGTCTTTCAGCAGAACCCACTACGAGTCAGAGCCCGATTACACAGGCCTCAGCAATGCTGGATGACATCATCAGCTCTTACTGAAAAGGACAAGGGCTTCTGAAAGGTGACAACTATTTTTAAATGACTTTAAAAAAAAAAAAGTGGTTTCCTCTCCCACCTCGAAACTTAAGGCAGGCTGGCCCAAGGTCTAATTTAGGTCATGGTGTGTTGTGACTCATGTAGCTGACCTTCTATAGTTCACACACACTTCCAGCCATGCAGCTTAGAAATAGCAGCAGGAACAAAATACTTGATTCCTGGCACATCTACACCCAGGAATTTCAAGTAATTTTCCAACCTGGTAGGAACACGGAGTAAAGGGGCCTCTCATACACTGTTAATAGGGATGTAGATTAGTATCCATTGAGAAAATAGTATGGAGGTTCCTTGGAACATGAAGAATAGAACCACCACATGACTGAGCAATCCCATTGCTGAGCACATAGACAAAGGATGTGAATCAGTATGTCAGATATTTGGAATCACTGACGATATCAGCGAATAAATGGATAAAGAAAGCAGGGGCTACATGCACAATGGGATATTACTCAACCACTAATAAGGACAAAACACTTTGTAATATGCATGAAACCAGAAGATTTCATAAGGAAGAACTGTATTGAGTGAGGTATGATGTGCATGTCTTTAATCCCAGCACTCAGGTGGCAGAGACAAGCAGATCTCTATGAGTTTGAGGCCAGCCTGGTCTACATAGCAAGTTCTAGGTCAGTCAAGGCCATATAGTGAGACCCTGTCTCTCTCTCTCTCTCTCACAAAAATACAATTACTACATATTCTCATTTATATGGAGAAGCTACTATTGATTTTAAAGAACTCAAGAGAATAATTGTTGCCGGGGCCTGGGAAAGGCATAGAAAGGGGAGGTGGAGAGGGTGGTGTCTGCTCACAGAGACGCAGTTGCACAGAGGAATATCTGCTAATGTTGAATAGCACCATGGGGAACTATGGTTGACAATTAGTAGAACATTTCAAGATAGCTAATAGGAGATTTCAGATACCACATGACTTTACTAAAGCGACACATTATAGCCAATGAATATGTTTAATTACTGTGTCTATTTAAAGTATATTCATGAAGCAACAATCATCATTTCTCCATGACTGTACTCTTTTTGGAGTATCCAAGTCAGTATTGCAAAGCAAATGCATCAGTCATGGCCAGTCAAATGCCTTCTGGTTGGTTTTCTAAAAACTGAACACAAGTTAGAGAGAGCTGTCTTTCAATGTTTCATGGCAAGATATCTTGTTATTTCAATTCACAGCTCATGGAAAGTCAAGGATAAAGAGCACTACTTTCAGTCCCATGTACTGACCTTTCGAATACGGTTTCTCAGAACCGTCTCTGCAAAATAGAAGGCACTTGGTGGAACTGACACTGAAACCTGGCTCTGATTAGCAGCACCAATAGTTTACAGGTATGTGCAACAATGGCTCGGTAAGTAAACACATTAATGTCTCATGCGTCTGGTTAAAAAGTATGTTAATAATAACAATTTTAGGGACTTTATAAAGCAATATATTCATTTTAAATTTTATCATTTTTCTTACAATCATTTTTATCATGTTTAAATATATTTTAAAATTATGTATGTTTTATACTGAAGATTTTAATTTAAGTTTTTATTTAGATTTATTTATTTTAGCCTATGTGTGTGGGTGTTTGCCTGCATATTTGTGTCTGTACCACTTACTTGTACGCCTGGTGTCCAGGGAGGTCAGAAGAGGTTATTAGATCCCCTGGAACTAGAGTTTTGGATGGTTCTGAGCCACCATGTGGTGCTAGGAACTGATCTGGGTCCTCTGCAAGAGCAGCAAGTGCTCTTAACCACAGAGCTATGTCAGCTCTCCAGGCCCAAGACATTTAAATTTTAAATTATTAAACATGCATTATGTAAAAGTTCTTGTTTAAAATTCTATATACAGAGCAACTTTTTAATTTTTTATTTACATGCACATTTTGTTTGGCAGAGACATGTAATACGGTGATCAATGGGAGATTTTTCGAGACTAAATATTAAATTAAGATGAGATCCACTGGGAAAACCAGAACAAGAATATTGATTCAAAGAGTGATGTCAGTATTATTCTGCTGGGTGATAGTGGCACACGCCTCTAATCCCAGCACTTGGGAGACAGAGGCAGGCAGATCTCTAAGAATTCAAAGCCAGCTTGGTCTATAGAGCTAGTTCCAGGACAGCCAGGGCAGCCAGGGCTACACAGAGAAACCCTGTCTCAAAAAAACAAACAAACAAACAAACACCTTATTTATCTTTGTGTGGGTGACAATGTGACAATGGCTATTCTTTACTCAGTCTGATGCATTTAAAAAAATAATGAAAAGAATAAATAAAACAACTTTTTAAATACCAATGTATGTAATGTATGAAAAAGTGTTTGCAATTACTTAAATGTATAATAATGTTTTAGACTTAATTTTTATTTTATGTGTATGAATGTTTTTCCTGCAGGTATGTATGTGCATTACCTGTGTGTCTGGTGCCCATGGAGGTCAGAAGAAGGCATCAAAGATCCCCTGGAACTGGAGGTACAGTTGGATATGAGCCACCAGGTGGGTGCTGGGAACCAAACCCAACTAATAATCATTTTAATGTGTCCATTTGAACAAGTAAGAGGTACTATGACCTTTTCCTAAAATTATTTTAAGTGCATGAATCCAGAACGATGAAGATCGTAGCTCCCATGCAATCCAGGTGATGGAGACTCAGCCTCTCCTGCCCGGCTCCCAGGGAACTTCACAGATTGTTGTCTCAGGGCTGTGGATCACTATCGTATGATGTGGGGACAGCCCAGGAACACTGTCCGGATAGAAGACACATTCTGCTGCTCTGCTGGCTAGCTTTTGTCAACTTGACACGGGCAAGAGTGACCTGGGAAGAGGGGATGTCAGTTGAAGAATTGCCTCCATCAGATTAGCCTGTGGTCATGTCTGGGGCAGCATGAATTGCTAATTGAAGGAGGAAGGCCCAGCCCACTATGGGCGGTGCCATCTAATCTGGGCACATGGGTCTGGGGATGAATAAGAAAGGAAGCTGAGCAATGTACAGGGGCGCAAGCCAGTAAGCAGCATTCCGCCATTGCCTCTGCTTCGGCTCCTGCCTCCAGGCTCCCTCTTGAGTTCCTGCTCTGACTTTTCTCAATGATGGACTATGACGTGGAAGTGTAAGATGAAATAAGCCCTTTCCTTCCGAGGCTGCTTTTGGTCATGGTGTTTTTCACAGCAGAGAAGTCAAAAGGGAAGAGACTGCATTTTTCTACGGGGATAGTGTGAGCAAGCAGACATGTGACTCCGCCCAGGCTCTACCTGTAGATAAGGATCACAATGCTGTCCAGTGCTAGGTAAAACAAGCAGCTCCCCGACACGCACTGCATCTGAGGCACAAGGGACACCTCTCTGAGGCAGGGAGGAAGGCAGAGACACCTACTAAAATTGGCCTGGAAAAAAAAAAAGGGTAGAGCAGAGAAAGGAGGAGGAGGCCGCAAGAAACATATGTTCCTCCCCTAGCCAGTCTCAAGGTCCCTGGCATCTATAAATGAACCTGCCCTCTCTCTGAAGTCACAGGGATCAACTGCGCTGCTCTCTCCCCAGATCCCATTACTGATGTGATTGGTGACAGAAACATTGGGTCCAGGCTGGAACTCTTCACACGAAACAGGCTTGGATGTGCTGTGAGGATGGGCAGCTGCTAGGAAGCACACACTGGAGCTAATGCAATGATGTGACAGCCTCGTGAGGTCAGGGAGGGGCCTTCAGTGACCAAAATAGGCCACCAAAAGCAGAAGTTAGCCCTGCTGGAGGAAACCTTGGTCAGCTGCATTGAGGGCTGGCATGTCTGACTCCAACTGGGTACGAGCAGATGGAAAGTGCGCACGATGAGTGATGCTGAGGTGACGGGCAGCACCACGTTCACGTGACTTAGCATGTGCTCTTCTTGCACAGTGCACAGACGTACTGTGATCCTGCCATGACTTCTGAAGACCTGCTATTTTAACATGGCTGCCTTTATGATTAGATAGTTTTGTTCCCTGGTAACTCAGTAATCACAGCACTAAGGAGTTCTAATGTTAACATAAACAATGGGACAGATGTTCCCGAATGTAGTAGAAACCTCTTGGGGTACATACTTACACCCTGGTTTATAGAACAGTTCTCTTGCTCTGTCTTCAAAAACCTTGGACTCAGCCCCAAGGCTACATCTTGCTACTCGAAGTGTGGTCCATAACTCAGCAGTCCTGGCGGTTCCTAAGATACACAACCTTACAGACTCAGGGGTTGGCAGCAGGTCCAGATGAGCTGCAGGAGCACTGAGTTTGAGAAACACCAGACCCCCAGCGCTGTTCTGCAGGGTGGACACCGTGCAACTGGTGCCTGCCCGAATCATCCTCCAGAAACGTTTAGTGAGAAACAGCAATGCCACTGAGGGAATGAGACCATACTCTCGGCCCAGCCCTGCAGGGAAGGGTCAGAGTCCTGCTTTGATTGTCATCCTTACAGGGTGTCACAATAATACAAAGTCAGTCCTCTGCCTCCGAGTGTCCTGTATCTGTGTAGTCAAGCAACACTGAAAATATTTGAATAAACCTTGCCCTTGTACTCAGCAGGCACAGACCTTTTCCTGCTCACATTCCCCAAGCAGTGCTTCTCAAACTTTTTCACTCACCACCTCTCTTTGCCTGAAAAATTTGTATGTAACCTTAGATGAATATGTGAAATAGTTATATAAACCAGTTTTTGATATATTATAATATATATTATATATACCATTTTACTATTTATTAAAGATGAAAGGAAACTTACATACTAATGAAGTGAATATGCTTATTTATCTTTTTTTTTTTTTTTTGGTTTTTTGAGACAGGGTTTCTCTGTGTAGCTTTGCGCCTTTCCTGGAACTCACTTGGTAGCCCAGGCTGGCCTCGAACTCACAGAGATCCGCCTGCCTCTGCCTCCCGAGTGCTGGGATTAAAGGCGTGCGCCACCACCGCCCGGTTGCTTATTTATCTTTTTAAGATTTGTTTTATTCTGTGTGTCTGTCTGTCTATCTGTGGAGTCCAGAAGAAGCCATTGGATCCCTGCAGCTGGAGTTATAGGAGGTTGTAAGTCACCTAATGTGGATGCTGAGAACTGAACTCGAGAGCTTCTGCAAGTTCATGTGTGTGTGGCGGACATAAACTCAGGCAGGTACACACAAAGACATAAACTTTTAAATAAATAAATAAAAATTTAAAAAGAAGCCACAGGACCCTAAGGAATGCACTGTCATAATTATTTACATTGTTTTTGCTCTGTGTTTGGCATTGCAAGGAACCTAGAGATATTTCAAGCATGCAGGAGGATGCACATAGGTTCAGAGTAAATACTATGCTAATTTACATAAGAATCTTGAAAATCTGAATTCTAGTATTTGAGGAGGGAGGTCCTGGAACCAGCTTTCACTGATCCCATTCATGGATCCCAAGGAGTCACTTACGTTACTTAGATTGAATCCATTTCAGGTGAGATGAAGCAGCTCAGATTACTGGTGAATCATGTGTGTGTAAAAATATGTATGCACAAGCACTCAAATGTGTAAAATGTGTGTGTGTGTGTGTGTACCATAAGAAAACTGCAGATGAATAGTCTTTGTGAATATGGACACAAAATGCCTCAACAAAAACTAAAAAACACATCCAACAGCCTATTGAAAGGTTATACGTCTTTAATCCTCTGGTGACCAAGGATTTATCACAGAGATTCAAGGAAGGCTCAACATAAAAAAAAAAAAAAACCCATACATTAGTAAAAACAAATGCAAAAAGCTACATGATCATCTCAGTTTACACACACACACACACACACACACACACACACACAGGGCAAGCCCAGAGT